>VDFB02083904.1:0-37189 GCA_007258455.2 Sequoia sempervirens
ACTAGATATGACTTGTTCTACTGAATCATCTTTCTTTTTTGATTTTACAAAAACACCTAATTTTTTCATCACTTTTCTCATTTTCAACATTCTCATCAATTGCACCATGAGTTGACATTGGAGTCCTAATTTCTTTCTATAACAAAACATTTTATATATTTTATTTCCATAATTTCTAATTTGTCTCGAAGAAACTTTACCATGAAGGTTATCTAGCACATCTGTTTCAATTGTAAAAAAAACATTTTCACCTTCATCCATAGGAGTTTCATTTTCATTCACACAAGGGGTTTCATTTTCATTTTCAAATGTAAAAGGGATTTCATTATCATTTTCATCAATATGAGGGATTTCATTCTCATTTACATTTTCATAAGATATAATTTCATCATTTTCTTGTTTCTACATTGTTTCAACCCTAATATTATTGATCTTATCAATGGTGTATCCAACTTCATCTAAACAAGCAATATCAATATTATGAAAACTTGGGTTTGAACACATACCTGGATAGATTGTTTGAATAGGTGCATTTTCCATATCATTGGGAGGTGGATTTGAAGACACACCCGAAGTTGTTTTCTTATCATTCAAAGTTGAAGTTGAAGGCACAATTGGGTTTTTCTCCGTAATTGCATTTTCTTCTATATTCACCATCTCCACATTTGCATCATCTACATTCATTTCATCATTCTTGGCTTCCTCTTCAACATTCTTGGAACTAGATGCTTCCAAATCTTTCATTTGATGATTCCTTTCTCTCCTTTCCCTTTGTCTTTTTGCCTCCTTATCTTTATTTGCTTGAACTTCTTCGGGTGTCATTAACTTTCTACATCTTTTTTTTGTCTTTTCTTATCACCCATGGTTACCAAACCCTCTTTGATCACAAAAACAATAATTCAAGAAACTTATTTTCAAATTTCCACCTCCTTCAAATATTCAAATTAAACTATGTACTATGAAGATCATTTTTTCTATACTTTGAAGTACAAAAACATCATGAGTACATCCAAAAATTCACTTTTTCCAAATATTTTTGTAAAAATTTCTTGCACTTGATTCCACTTTAGAAAATTCAACCTGCACTTTGTCTCTTCCAACAATTTGAATAGAATATGCCCTACACAAGACAAATTTGCAATAAAAAACGCAAAAAATGACACTCTTAGACCGTACTATAGAAAAGGAATGTTGCAAGAAAATCGTCTTTTACCAGAATTTTTTAAATTAGGGAAAAATGGCTATATTAGAAATGCGTACGCGTTATGTTCAAGAAACGCATATGCTTTTCATAATGCATACACATTACGTTTTCCCAACGGGTCAATGGGTAATGCGTATGCATTATGAAACGTGTACACATTTCTTTTGAATAACACGTACGCGTTTATTTAACGTGTACGCATTATTTAAAAATTGAATTTCCACACCACATCCAGCCTTGTTTTTAGGGTTTAAGAAAGACTTAGCAACTGAGCCTTAGCCTTGGACCCGCAACTAAAACTAAGGTAGATCAAGAAGAATGTAAAACTTCTTTGGATTAACATAGTCGATGGACTTTTTCCGGGAATGAATCTATAAATTAAAACCCATTAGAGAACACAATGTCTACTTTATAAATATATAAATTTTGTTAAGATTGGATTAAGTTTTCTATTTTTTAATTAATTTCTAAGCAAACTAGTCCTTAAACTTGAAATATCAGGTTTTTTTGGTTTTTTAATAACTTTTTATTGGTTAAGTTTCTTGTAAAAAAAATTATATGGCATCAAACTTCAGACAATTCTCTACACAATGAAAAAAAAAGAGTCAAAAAAATGTTTTGTTTAGGTCCAATTATGTTGTCCGTACACGTTGATTTTAAAAAACATTAATTAAGGCCAATAAAATTAATAAAAAAAAAATATTCAACCAAAAATTACAAAAAAAATCCACATCAAACTTCATGTTGTTAGCTCTCATTTCCAAAAAGTAATTAGAAAAATAATTTTATTTGGGTCAAAAAGTGTTGTCCGTACACCTGCTTGGTATGGTAAAAAAACAGGGACTTTTAAAAAGTGGTTTTTATAGATCCCTATCAAAATTTAATTTATATAATCTAGTATTTTAATAATTTACATATTTGGAAACTAGATTCAAAATTCTAGATTTCATATTTCTGACTTTTTTTAATATTCATTGTGTAAGTGCCTCAAATTTTCAGTCCAAGTGTGACAAATTCTGAAAAACAGCAAAAACATTTCCACTTTTTGAACTTTTTGTGTACCCAACTTCTTGCATCAGCCCAAGAATCAATTTACTTTTGGAAGTAAGTTTATCTAATTACTGAAATAAAACATATGTTAATTCTTGAAAGTAAACCTATCTAATACTAATTGCTTGAAATATAACTATACTAATTATTTGAAAATTTACCTCTCTAAAAAAATTATTTCCTTGATTAATCATACTAAATATACTATTTGTCTTGCAAATAATTTAAAATAATCATACTTTAAGAATTATTTTTGCAAATAAAAACTTATTTCTCTTCAAAATAAACTTAAACTATTTTAAATACTTCAATAACTACTTTCGAAAATATAACTTCAATACTTATTCCTTTTCAAAATAACTTAAACTATTCTAAAACTAAATAAATGCTCATAAATTATTCTAAGTATTTGAAAATTACTTTTTGCAAATATAAGTTTGACTAATATTAATTTATTTTGGAAAATAAAGTTGAACTATTCTATACATTTGAAAATTACTTGCAAATTACTAATACTATTTTCTTAAAGATAAGGAATAACTTTGATATGCATTTGAAAATAAATTAAACCTTTATCTATCACTTTTGAAAGTAAAAGTAGAAAACATTAATTAAACACTTTTGAAAATAAAAGTCAATTTAGTTTAGACAAAAGGATTAGTTCTTATTTTCCAATCACCAAGATCCACAAGAGCGAGGTGAGAGCATACGATGGAAACATAATCTCTTTTATAATTTTAAAGTTTAAGCCCAATTATAACTTTACTCAAATTTAGGTCTTATCATAATAATAGATGGATCAACTAACCACATATTGGAAAAATAAAATATATGCTTAAATCCATATCTAATCAATTAGAGATTCATTATGCATTAGACATTACTAAACCTACCATATAAGAATGTGATGTGCAAGAAGTTATAAATATTATATATTATTTTTGCAAGTATTAAATCTTTTCTTAAACTATTTCAAGTAATGAATTTATATTGTCACATTTCTTCTCCTATTTATGTCCTAGTAAACAACTATTATTATGTTAATATTTACTAGGGGTTTCCTTTAATATAAATTTAATTAATAGTAACAAGATTATAATTAAAAAAAACCACAAAAAATTGAGATGTTATATTTGTATCCACCCTGTAGGTTTTTCTTTTCTCTAGGAAACCCTTACCCAAGATGATCTTCGTCGCTGCTAGAATGAGTCATATTCAAAATAACATACACAATTTAATCTAGAAGTATTTACTCTTATCATTCATAGACTTTGGAAAAATCATACCATCTATAATAATTGGTTCATTAATATTTAACAATTATTGATTTGAATTAAGATATTTAGTTGCACTTGTGACTACTATGAATAAAATCTAACCCTAAAAATATATTCTAAACCATTATCCTAATCCTAGACCTATCGCTAACCCTAACTATGGTTGTAACACTATCCATTACTCTAAACCTAACCCTAACCCAAACAATAAATTCTAACTCTAACAATGGTTGTAACACTATCCATTACTCTAAACCTAACCCTAACCCTAACAATAAATTATAACCCTAACTAATTAACAATATTAAAACACTATAATTAACAAAACTAAAACATTGTATTTAGCAAAAATTACATTTTTTTTTATTCATATTAATAACACTTATATTTAATTTTTATTGATGTGAATAAAAATAAATGTAAGCATTGTTAATTATAGTGTTTCAATATTGTTAATTTTTTTTTGTATGACTTAACCTTAACCCTAACTCACACCCTAACTCTAAACCTAACTCTAATGCTAACCCTAACCCTAATAATAAATTCTAAACCATTATCCTAATCCTAGACCTATCTCTAATCCTAACTATGGCCGTAATACTATCCATAACTATAGTCGTAATCCTAACCCTAACAATAAAGAATTATAGAGTGACATTACAAAGAAAATAATCTATGAATAAATATCGGGAATATGATTTGGAATAAAGATATTAGATGAATAATTTTTTTATATCTATTAATCATATTTTAGTGATTTTTTTGGTATGTAAATAAAGCTTATATTGATTCTCAAAAAATGTCATCTTTACATAGAACTGTCTCAACGGCCTTAATAGACTAAAAAATATCCCCTTACATACATATTTTCTAGCATGAAGCCGAGACATGGCCAACCCAAAACCATCCTACCCAGATACAACACAGAAACATCAAATGAGCTTCCCACATACCCAGTCACAACCATACTATGAATGCAACACAAACCATAAAAAGAACCTATACCATGAGTTATACAAAAACCAAAATGATTCCATCACTCGACATCCATCCCATCAATAGTCCAGAGCACCCAAGAGAGATCTCACTAGATGACATTACATAGCAAAAACTTGAAACTAGAAACCATTGTTGTTCACAGAGAGTTGAACCAACACCCAAAATGAAGCAGAGCTCCTAGACATCATTACTCCAATTCCACACCCTCCGCCAGAAGATAATCACAAAAGTGTCCATGCTAATCAACCCCATTCAATACCTCCAAATACAAGTGGTGCTTCAAGAAGATTACACCATACCAATCTCTAGCCCTATGCTCCTGCCATGCTTCCGCCTTAATATCCAAAAAGAACAGGGAATGCTTCACCTATACGGCTGGGATGAGCAATCTATTCAAGTCCCTTGGTCTAGGAAGACCAACATTGAGTTCAACAATTATTAACACATCCTCCACCATGACCAGAAGATCACCCAGAATCAACTTTCGAGCCATCAGTAATATCATTGCTTTTGACACATCCAAGTCCAGGAGAGAGGCAACAAAAAATGACAAGATGTCAGTGTTTGTTTGATACTTCTCTGAGGAAACTATGAATTCATGCCCCAAGATCAGTTGCATGGTCTCGAGCACCAACAGGTCCTAGTCACTGAACACATACCTCACCTTGCTGGAAGAAATGTTCCTAGGAAATCCCAAAGCCTACAAGAAGTCGTTAGCCTTGCAGGCATCTCCATCCCATTGTATCAACCAAATACAACAAAAATTCCTATTGATAATAATTTAACGCCCAAAATAACCCATAATATGTGTGGCATAAATACCCCTTGCACAACCATCATTAATCCCCCGCCAGTGAAACATTAGCAAAAACCCTTATGGTCGTAGGCTACAATAAATTTGCATGAGGCACCATTCACAACCCCAACCCAAAAATAATGTCCTGAGGTCCTTTGCTTCCAACTCAACGACACATGGGAAATCCATCACCCCCAACTAGACTGCCATAGGACATATTTTAGTGATTTTATTAGTAAAATTTTATTTTTAATTTATTTTAATTTTTGAATAGTTCTAACCATAATTTTTACCTTATTCTTAATTCTAATCCTTATCCTAATTGTAATGCTTTTAAGATGATAATAATTAGTAATAATAGGATTAAGATTATAATTTATTTAATAATTATAATAATTTTAGTTATTTTAATTTAATTCTTATTTGTATTCATGTATATTTTGAAGTCAATAAATTTTGAAAAATAAAAAAAGTGACAATGTCAAATAGTTTAAGATTTAATTTTAATTTTAATTGTGTAGAATCAAATCCTAGGAAGATTATCTTTATATGTTAATTTATGGATGTGTTTTAATTTGAGTTTTATTCTATTATTTTAATAGCATGAAACCAAATCTCTATAAAATAGTTAATTGATTTTGTGATATTTTCCTTAATAAAAAAATAGCAATTACATACATCTAAAAATCATCCTTAAAAAAATGTAAAAATAAGTAACATTTATTTATTTTAGAAGATTTAATGAAATGACTTTATAAAGTGAAAAATGAAAAATCATTCTTTAAAAAATGTTAAAAAAATTGTTTACCTTGCCTTCCCTACAAATTTGCTTATAACACTCTAAACTTCTTAGCCAATTATGTTCAAGAGAAATAATTTTTACAATTTTTAAAGTTAAATATTTAACATGTTCACTTTAAAAAGATTAAATGATATTTGAAGAACATCAAATTCTACTTTTTAATTGATTCAAAAATAACTTATTAATAACTAATTAACAAAAATGAGTTGAACAACTCATTGTAATAGTACTATGCCTACGTCAAGTACTAATAAATATATTATTATATATAAATATTAATAAATATATTTAAAAAAGAGAGCTTAATTAATACATTAGATAAATATAAATACATGAAAAGGAAAAATAAAAAATTTAGCAAAAAATAAAATTAAAAAAAGGAAAACATAAAAAAGCAAATTAGATATAATTCCTATGAATTGCATGTAAAAGGAAAAAATCAAACAATGGGCTAAAAATAAAAGTAATTGAAGTTAAAGAATCTAAACTAGTTTATAAACATAGGCAAAAAGTAAAAGAAGTGAATGCATAAAAGTCAATATAGGTTAAGAATTGAAATCTTGGGCATGCAAAAAATAAGAAGAAAATAATAAAAGGAAGAGAGGGTAGACTTCCTTGAAACTGGAAAAGAAGAGAAACATAATTATCTTAGTCATTAGGAGAAAAATTAAATTAAATAAAGAAAACATAAAAAAAAGCAAATTAGATATAATTCCTATGAATTGCATGCAAAGGAAAAAAATCAAACAGTGGACTAAAAATAAAAATAACTGAAGTAAAAAAGAATCTAAACTAGTTTATAAACATAGGCAAAAATTAAAAGAAGTGAATGCATAAGAGTCAACACAGGTTAAAGGGTAAGTTCTAAATATAAAGAACTAAAACCTTGGGCATGTAAAAAACAACAAGAAGAAAATAATAAAAGGAAGAGAGAGCATACTTCCTTGAACACCTTGATTGGAAAAGAAGAAAAACATAATTATCTTAGTCATTGACATTAACAACAATCCAAAGAAAAATCAGGCTTCTAGGATTTGTTATGGGTAGCTAATCTGTCCAGAAGTTGGAGTAGTTTGAGGGAAAGTCAATAGATTTGGAGTCACTGTTACAAATTTCCAAGACCTTACAACAAGTTGTGTAAGGTGTAGTGAAACCAGTTTGCAAGGGATTTATTGACCTCATTAAATTTAGGGAGGCATGATGGGGCCTTAATGCTATTTTTATGTCTACATACCATTTTTCCTCTGTGACTAAATGAACTTATTTTTTTCCATGTTTTGAATGAATATTCTTCCACACGCCTTAAATGATTGACTACACTTGTTAGTATCAACTATGATAAAGCGGATAGACTTATGACGGTTTTGATTGTCAATAAAATATATATACACACACAGACACAACACATACATATATAGATATACCTATCTATTATAAGAAATATAATACACAATATATGTATATATACATATACATTACATACATATTATATGCATACATACATACATACATACATACATGCATGCACACACACACACACACACACACACACACACACACACACACACACACACAAAGGTTGTTTCTTTTCCAAGTTTTAGATCATGACTAGAACAAATCGAGAATACACATAAATATAAACTTTGTGCAACTATGAACATTAGTTTTTTTCCTTATTTTCTGCAAGAATGAAATTTGAGAGTGCTAAAAAGTGTTTTTATCTATGAGAGAATCTACAACAAAATGGTAATTAGGAGAATAAATAGAAATCTGTTCTATTCTATTATATTATATTTTAAATTTATGATAGCAAATTAGATTGATTTTTTCATGAGTTAACCTGCAAGACATGGACGTAGAAAGAAAATATTAAAAGATCTAAATGCATGCTAGAAACTAGTTGCATCTAAAGAAAGGAATTGCATATCAATGGTTATTTTACTATATTAGGCATGAAAAGTTGAAACAATGAAAGATGTATGATCAAACATTTGTATCAAGAAAAGAGGAAATATTTATTTTTATGAGTATTATACATGGCACTATTTTCTATTGGGTATTGGGTTTACCTTCCAGGATAGGGTGCCAAATGTGGGTTAATAGAGAAACTCAATCCTCTTTTCAAGATCTACCAAATACTTATAGTGCTTTGGCTAAAGCCATGCCTTCATTGTAATAGATGAAAATCACCTAGTAAAATTATTTATATATTTCTCTACCATATCTTGTTTGTGGGACATTGCATGTTCATGTTAGAAATGCATGTATATACAATAGACTTGCACTAGGATTCCCTTTTTCTTTTTATTTTCAGGTTGCTAGGTACTTCATGCAGGGTTGGGTATTCTTCATGTTAGGAAGAATTGTGGGGAAGCGTAAGCTTCATGGTTGGGTGGAAAAGAACCCAAGCCATGTTCTTGTCTCTCAACTTGCATATGACTATGAGGGTCGATGGTGGTCGAAGGCTATGTTATTTATGTCCTCACGTTGCTATTGTATCATTATTTGTAGTATTACTTCCAATTTGTATATTTAGTTCATTCCATTGCATGACATCTTGAAGTGTAATGTTGTATATAAGATATTATGTGCATTTACTTGGATTATGCACTACATACATGAGGTTGTGTTATGTAATTTATTTTATTAATGATGTTGTATCATTTTTATTCCATAATTATGAGATATTGAGTTGTTGATTAAATTTTGTGAGATTAAATGGGTCTCTATCCTTCCAACTTTTGTATTAATATTACACAAACAACTTTCAATTGGGTCATTATTAGGCTAAATAGACCTCACCATTTAGTCCATAAGGCTCAAAAACCCTTATTTTGATATAAAATTTACAAAAATAAGCTCAAGAAAAATTGCAACAATATTTTTACATTGGTCATACAACAATATTGTACTCTATTGTGTAGAAAAAAATTGCATAGGTTTTAAGCATTACGGTTAGTTTTGTTGAACATATGTTGTCATTGATGTCAAAAGTTGTCAAATTTTTTCAATAATGTCATTGATGTCAAAAGTTCACTTTGTTATGTGTTGGTAGGATGCAAAATCAAGAAAGATACATTATTAGTTTTTGAGGGGTGTGTGCATGAATTTTGTATGCTTGCAATATCATGTTTACTTCTATTCTCTATGATAGTGTTGGTCCAAAAGTGTATTAGTGTGTTTCAATTCAGTTCTCAGGGTAGAGAGATTGCTCTGGCAACACAATTATGGTTAGCATTTCTTTCCAAAATGTAGTTTTGCTCTGTAGTTTGGAATGAGAGTATGCCTATACTAGTTCTATCATATTCCTGAGTTTCAAGAGGATATGTTCAACATGCAAAAATATTGAAACGACAAAAGGTTCTCTTTGTCTATTTTTCAACCAGTTGGAGTTCAAGGCATGTGTGGTAACAACTAGTAGCGTGTGGAATTCAAATCTTGTGTGCAGGGTGTTAAGATAGAACTTGTTTAAGGTTCATGTGGTAGCACATAGTATCATGTTATTTTGGCGGCAAGAAAATTTATTTTTGGATCAACCTATTACACATTTCATGTAAATTGAATTTAGGTCCAACTTATGTCATACTGGCTATTTTTGGATCTTTGGTCGACATAGAAAACTAAATGTAATGTCATGTATATATTTCAAATGTTTAGATGCATTATATGTATCTGATGTGTGACTACATGAAATAGAATCATTTGTGTGAAGAAGAGTTGGTTGTTCGTGCAAACTGAAGAGAAGGTGGTGAAGATAAAAGGGAGAATTGTATTTCAGTGTATGCACCTATATCAAAAGATCATTTGCAGTGAGGAAGAGTGTCAACAATGACTCAGACACATGTATGTGTTGCATTGAAGATCCACAAGCTTTATCATTGTAATCTAGTAGGACTAATGTTCTACCTGTTGTATTGTTTCAATTGGGGATTGGTGTCTCTAGTAGGTTGGTGCCTACAAGAACAATAGGGGATTGTTGTCTCTGGTAGGTTGGTGCCTATTTCAACATGTAAAATTGACTTGTACATTTCTGCATTGTGAGGCTAGATTTGGACAGTAGATCCAAGTAGCTATTCTTACCAGGGTTTTTCCCATTGTGGGTTTCCACGTATATTTGGTGTTCTCTTATTTTATTTATGCTTTTAAGTTTTATTTACTTATGTGGGGTTAGTTGTGAAAAATAATATATTTTGATAACTATGGCAGAGTTAAGAAGTTTAAATAGATTTGATCTATTGATTCACCCCCTCTCTTAGTAGATTGTGTGCCCTTCAATTGGTATCAAATCCAAGTTCCTTTGAAGTTCAACCTAACAAATTAAGGTAGTTCTGAGATGGCACACTCAGATAAGGAAGGATTCTCTGAAAATAAAGCACCACTATTTGATGGATCCAATTTTTCATTTTGGAAAGTTAGATTGGAATCCTATTTGATGGATTTAGGAATGGACATCTAGATGTCAATAGTAGAGGGATGTGAGATTCCTAAAAACCCTCGTAGGGATTAGGTCAGAAAGAGGGCTTGTGAACTCAATGCTTTAAGGCAATGAATGATATTTTATGTGGATTGACTAACTCTAAATTTGTGAAATTTATGCAATTCAAAACAACAAAGGACATATTGGATAAATTGCAAACCATCTATGAAGTTGATGATAAAATCAAAGAGGCAAAGTTGCAAACTCATAGAGATTAGTTTGAAAGTTTGAAGATGAGACAAGATGAGAATATTGCCACATTCTTGCTCTGGGCTGATGAATTTGTCAACTCTATCTGAGGTCTTGGTGAGAATTTGAAGGAGAAGAGTATTGTGAAAAAGGTACCCAAAACTCTTCCTAGAAGGTTTGATTCTAAAGTCTTTGCTATTGAAGAAGCTAAGAATCTAAATGCTTTGAAGTTGACTCAATTGCATAAATTCTAACTGCATTTGATATGAGATTTGAGAGTGAAGATTCTATAAGGAAAGAGGTTGCATTTAGAGTATCTAAGAAGCAAGTTGATCAAGATTCTGACATTGGATTAGATCCAAAAGAAACAAACTTTTTTAGGAAGCTACAAAGAGGTTCTGGTAAGTATAAAGGAAAGTTACCTTTTAAGTGTTTTAATTGTGGTGAATTAGGAAATTTTATGGCTAAGTGTCCCTATAAGAGTTCTAACAATGTTGAGAAAAATAATGGAAATAAATCATTTTAGAGAATGTATAAAGGCCAAAGGAAACATAAGAGTTTCTACACCAATGAGGAAGAAGACTACTCCACTGAAGAAGAAGATGAAAATATCTCTGGAGATGAAAAAAAGTTGTGTTCATGGATTTTGAGACTACTAAAGGAGATGTAGAAATGGATTTTGGAAACAATGAAGATGAAGTAGATCTTGTAGAAGAACTGCTATGTGCTAGAAAAGAATCAAAAGGCTAAAGAATAGAATTGTAGAAGTGAAGGATAAAGAAAAGGTATCTCAGGATTTGATGAAAGTAAAAAAGATGATTGCTGATTTGAAGACCTAGATATAAGAAGCTAAAAGGATTGAAGAAGTTGTGACAAAAAAATTGCTATCAAGAGATAAGGATTGTGAGAAGTTGGAGAAAGTGAATCAACAACTGTAGATGAAGTTTGGAAAGAATACTAAAACCCTAGATTAGATATTAGGAAGACAAAGAACTTTTCATGTCAAAACCAAAATTAGTTTTGATGATCAAAAGAACAAGGTGAATTTTTTTTTTGTGAAGATTGCTAAGGAAAGTCTAGAAGTGACTAGCTCCAGAATTTCAAGATCTAAAAGAATCATGGAAAGTGATAAAATCATGAAAAATAATGATGGCTTCATTCAAGTGTAGAACAAGAGAAGAAGATATGAAAGAAAAGGATACAACATCAAGTTTAATTATCCTTTCTCTGGTTATTGTTTTAATTGCAATAATTTTGGACATAAGGCTGTGGACAGTAGAAAAGCTATGGTAAGAATAAATAAATTTGTTAGCAACAACGCAATTGCACCTCTATACAATTTTAATATCATGTGTTTCAAATTAAACAACTTTGGATGCATTGTAAAGAACTACAAAAGAAATTTTGCAAGTCCTCTACCAAAAAATGGAAGAAAAGGATCAAAAAGTAGAAGTCATGAATCATCAAAAGTTTGGAAGAAGGTTATTGAAGAAAAGAAGTTAAAAAAGTCAATGATTGCTAAAACTGCTCTACATGCTCAAAAGGAGAACCTATGGATCATAGATGTCAATAGTTTCTTGAGCCACATGAGTGGAGATAAAAGTAATTTCATGAATTTCAAGAAATTTGAAGGTGGTTTTGTGACTCTAGGAAATGATTCTATTGCCAATTTTTTTGGTAAAGGTACTTTGAGTCTGGATGGTGGTTGGACAAAAACACATGATGTGTTGTATATTGGAGTAAAGCATAATATGTTAAGTGTCAATCAAATGTGTGATAAGGGTTATAAGCTATCTTTCAGTGCTAAAGGTTGTAAAATTAGGGAATCTAGCACTAGAGAATTGATTGTAGAAGGAAGCAGGACAAACAGTGACATATATCATCTCAATGAGCTGAATGGACAAAGTTGTCTCACTACGCAACGAGAAGAAAGTTGGATTTGGAACAAAATATTAGGACATATGAATTTTTATGATATTGTAAATATTAGATCAAGAGGGATGGTCTGGGATATGCCAAATATTAAGAAGCCTCAATCAACCAGGTACAAGCCATGTAATGAAGGGAAGTAGACAAGAAGAAAATATGCCGCTAAGGATTATTCCACATCAAAACCATTAGATTTGGTTCATACAGATTTGTGCAGACCTATGAGGGCTAAAAGTATACAAGGTGACAGGTATTTCATGATGCTGATTGATGATTACATTAGGATGAATTGGATTACATTTTTGAAAGAGAAGTTAGAAGCATTTGAGAAGTTTAAGGCATTTAAGGTATTAGTAGAGAATGAAAGCGGAAGGAAAATCAAGGTTTTGAGATCAGAAGAAGGTGGAGAATTCACTTATGACAAATATGATAAATTATGTGAAGAGCATGGATCTAGAGACAATTTTTTGCTCCTAGAACTCACAGCAAAATGGAGTTGCAGAGAACAAGAACAAAACTGTACATGAGATGAAAAGAATAATGTTATGTCAAGAAAATATACTAGATATGTATTGGAGAGAAGCAACTCAAACTACTATATACATTTTGAATAGAGTTTGGATCAGCCACAATACTAAAAGGACACCATATGAGCTATGGAGAGAAAGACCGACATCATTCAAACACCTCAAAATATTTGGAAGCAAGTAGTACATAAAAAATAGAGCCTAAGTCATACAAAGAAGCATGAAAAGAGAATGGTTGGATAGAAGCTATGGAGGAAGAATTGAATTAGATCATGAAGAATAAAACTTGGGAACTTGTGCCAAGACCTAAAGGCAAGACTGTGATTGGAACTAAGTGGGTTTTTAGAAACAAGATAAATGAAGAAGGTGAGGTGATCCATAATAAGGAAAGAATTGTTTGCAAATGGTATGCTTAGGTTGAAGGCATAGATTTTGAAGACATTTTCTTTGGTAGCAAGATTGGAATCAATAATGATGTTTTTAGCTTTGTTAGCATTCAAGAACTTCAATGTATAGCAAATGGATGAAAATTTAGCATTATTGAATGGAAAGCTAGCATAAGAAGTCTACATTGAATAATTGGAAGAGTTTCAATGTTGTGATAATCCAGATTATGTTTGAATATTGAAGAATACTTTGTATAGACTCAAACAAGCTCTTAGAGCTTGGTATTCAAGTTTGGTTCGATACTTGCAACAAAAAGGGTTTCAAAGAGGAAGTGCAGATAGTAATATGTACATAAAAAAATAAGGAGATTAATTGTTGATAGTTGTGGTCTATGTAGATGATATCATATTTGGTGGTAGCAGTGATGACATGTGCAAGGAGTTTCAAAAGATAATGCATAATGAGTTTGAAATGTCAATGCTAGGAGAATTATATTTCTTTCTTGCACTACAAATTGCAGAATCAGACAAAGGAATTTTCATTTCTCATCACAAGTACATAAAGGAGATACTAAGTAAGTTCAAGATGGAAGATTACAAATTGGTGAGAACACTTATGATTACAAGATGCAAGCTAAGTAAATATGATGAATCTTCTCTGACAGATCAGACCCTGTACAGATCTATGATTGTCAGTTTGTTGTATGTGACAACATTTAGACCATATATAATGCATGAAGTTGGAATGGTTGCTATATTTTAGGTAGCACCTAAATAAACTCATGTTAAAGTAGTAAAGAGAATATTCAGATATTTGAAGTCTATTATGGATTTTGGACTGTGATATCCAAAGAGTGAAAATTTCACTTTAACTGCATACATAAATGTAGATTGGGTAGGATGCATTGATGATCAAAAGAGCAGAAGTGGTGGAGCATTTTTTTATTGGTGATAGTTTGGTGTCCTGGTTGAGCCAAAAATAGAACTTAGTTTCTTTATCTACAACAAAAGCAAAATATATTACTACAACATCATGTTGCAGTCAGGTGCTTTGGATAAAGCAAAATTTGAAGGAAATGAAGATTGAGTTTGATGAACCTATATCTATTCTTTGTGATAATACCAGTGCCATCAACATATCAAAGATTCTAGTAATGCAATCAAGGACAAAACACATTGCAATCAAGTATCATTTTCTAAGGGATAAGGTTGCAAAAAAGGAGGTAAAGTTAGAGTATTTTGAGACAATGGGGCAAGTAGTAGATATATTCACAAAACCACTTTTTAAGGAGACATTTGAGTTTTTTTTGGAAAATCTGGGAGTTTTTGCTCCCTCTTGAATCAAGAGGAAACATAGGTTGAGGGGGAGCTTTGTATCCCTACCACAAGAAAGCTTGGTGGTCTTGCATAATGATTTTCAGAAGTAGGGTAGTATGGACTTAGCGGGAGTTGTACTGAGGAGTTTTGAGAAATGCTCCACATTTCTCCACATTTGAAGTTATTATCTTGCAAATTGAAGGATATGTTTACAAATATTGCTATTAGTGTGAGAGAAAGTGTTAATTTTTCCATTGATGTCAAAGGGGGAGAAAATGAACTAAAAATGCTATATCTTCAAAAAGGGGAGAAATCATTCCTAGGAAGACTAATATCTTCATGTAGTCGGTTGGTTTGGTGGCCCAACATTTTTTTGTTTTCCCTTAATGACAAAGGGGGAGTTTATTGAACATTGGTAGGATGGAAAATCAAGAAATATACATTATTAGTTGCTAAGGGGTGTGTGTATGACTTTTGTATGCTTGCAATATCATGCTTTCATCTATTCTCTATGACAGTGGTGGTCTAAAAGTCTATATTGATCAATATATTTCAATTTAGTTCTCAAGGTAGAGAGATTTATCTGACAATACAATTATGGTCAACATTTCTTTTGGAAATGCATTTTTTCTTTGCGGTTTGGAAGGAGAGTATGCCTACACTAGTTCTATCATATTCCTAAGTTTCTAGAGGATATGTTCAACATGAAAAAAGATTGAAGTGACAGAAGAATCTTCATGTCTTTTGTCAACCATTTGGAGTTCAAGGCATGTACGGTAATGGCTAGTAGCATGCAAAATTCAAATCTTGTGTGTGGTGTTAAGATAAGACTTGCTTAAGGTTCTTATGGTAGTGCACAATATCATGTTCTTTTTGCAGAAAGAAAAAATATTTTTGGACCAACCTATTACACACTTCATGTAAATTAAATTTAGGTCCACCTTATGTCGTCTTGGCTATTTGTGGATCTTTGGCTAGCATAGAATAGTGTTAATGTAATGTCATGTATACAATTCAAATGTTCAAATGTATTATGTATTTGATGTGGACCGCATGAATTATAATTATATTTGTGTGAAGAAGATGTGGTCGTTGGTTCAAATTGAAGAGAAGGTGGTGAAGATAAAATGGATAATTATATTTAAGTGTGCGTGCATGTATCAAAAGATCATCTACAGTGAAAAAGAGTGTCAATAGTGACTTTGGCACATGTATGTGTTGCATTGAAGATCCAAAAGCTTTATCAATGTAATTTGGTAGGATTGATGTTCTACCTATTGTATTATTTCAATTGGGGATTGATGTGTCTAGTAGGTTGGTGCCTACAAGCACAATAGGGGATTGTTGTCTCTGATAGGTTGGTGTCTACTTTAGTGTGTAAAATTTAATTGTACATTTCGGCATTGTGAGGCTAGATTTGGACAATAGATCCAAGCAACTATTCTCACCGTGTTTTTTCACATTTGAGGTTTCCACATATATCTAGTGTTCTCTTGTGTGCTTTATGATTTTATGTTTAATTTTCTTATGTGGGGTTATTTGTGAAGAATAATATATTCTGATAATTGTGGCAAAGCTAATAAGTTTAAATAGATTTGATCTATTGATTCACACCCCACCCCCCCTCTCAGTAGATTGTGTGGCCTTCAAGTTTAACTACTAATGATAATTGCTAATTGTTAGCAGTCAATGCTACCAACATTGTTAAGTGGCCACCAGTAGGCCACCTTTACTAGCAACTTAGTTGCCTTGTTCAAATGACCCTCCACCATTCCTTCCTCTTCCCAATGATTGTTGCCTCACTCACTCTAGCAGGGTCATTTTGTGACCTTTGGAATAGTGTAAGGCTTATTTTTTTATCAGATAAAGAAGTTTTTTTTAGAGCCATAACTTTGGCATATGATATTGGATTTTTGCAAATAAATAGGCATTAAAAAGCTATCAATTTGTACTTTGTAGCCATACAGGTTTAGATAAAAAAACTTCTATTTTTTCAAAAACTATAGGTTGACATAATTTGTTTCATTATTTAATATGCCATAAATTTTACCATGGATTTGTATTTTTTACAAAAAAAGGCATTCAAAAGCTGTTGTTGAGCACTACACAACCACTTGTTTATTTATTTTTATATTTTGTGTTAGGTATATTTTATTTCAGATTGTGTGAATTCTTGTACCCTAGACTATATATAAAATATAAGGCCTAATCTTCAGCTGCAAAGTTTCAATTTTTACATGTTTTGATCTCAAATTTGATAATTAAGGAGACTATCATGGGTTTTTCTATTCATCCTTCAATGGTAATCCTAAATTATGGTAATTGTGGGTTTTGGGAAAAGAGCTTATTGAAACATCTCATGTGATGATTCCCTGCCACTCCACTTTTGGTGATGAATTATCTCACCAGTCCCCATGCTGTTATTGAAGACTCTTGATGATGCCTTCACTGTGGCGCAAGCCAAAGGCTCCACCACCAAAGTTTCATCCCAAATTGCTTCGCTTGTGCTATGATCACTCCTATGACTGGTGAAGGCACTAATCCCCTTGTGCCAAGTCTATGTGTTGTTGCTCCACTACTGTTTGAGTTTGAAACGAAGAAGCATAAATTAGGATATGATTTGCTAGCACAAATAAATTGAAATCATAGGTGCAAGGTGATGATTTCATTTCACCTTATCATACATTTGCAGAGGTTTTTATCTCTACAAGACCCATAAATACAAACTATCCAACCATGATAATGATCTCTAAAAAAAACATTAGATTAAATACCAATAATAAGGCACACAACTGGGTCAACCCAGATTGAATTTTATTATTAAAAAGCATTTACTATTTAATATTATTTAAATAATTTAATTTAGTGTTGAAAAACACTATTTTCCCACTATTTAAAAATTTCAAACTAGAAAGCATTGGGGACATGACAGTCCTCCCCTCCCAAATTTTTCTTATCCTCAAGAAACCTTAGATTTGGATGCTAAAAAATCTCCACACCTTTCCAAGTTGCATCTTTGATAGGTAGTTTTATGCCTTGCATAACCACCCCATTTTATTTTATTTTGGAACAAAATGGGTCCCCCTTTTCTTTTGTTTTCATTGCCTTTGGTTGTTTGGTTGGGTCTTAGGAGTTCTTTTGTTTTCCTCCTAAGTTTGTCTTTTATTTCTGTCAGAGCCCGGTCCAGGGCTAAATCTGGACATGGAACTCTTTTCAAGGTTTCCTGTTTGGATCTTGTCCCAACCCTGACTCTGCCTTTTCTTTTTGTTTCTTCTTCATTGGTTGTTTTCGACTAATAGTTAGGTTGGTCCTTTTCTCCTGTTTGTTGGTCGTTTTCCTTTGGTTTTGTGTTATGTGCCTTAGGAGTTTCCTTTCTTCCTTGGGCCTTTTGTTTTGTTCTGGTGGACACGGAACCAGGACTAAAACTGAACTTTGGAATGTCTTCCAAGTTTTGTTTCCATTCCGTTTCCAGTTCCGGTTCCGCCCCCTTTGGCCCTTTTTTTTCTTTCTTTGGCATTTTCTGTTTTGTTCTGCAGACGTGGAACCGGGACCGAAACCGAACTTTGAAATTTCTTCCAAGTTCTGGTTTCTGTTCCGTTCCTGGTCCTGGTTCCGTCGAACTTTCTCGTTTGTTTTTCCTTTTTTTTCCAATTGTTTGGTTGTGGGATGTTTTTCTTCCCTTCCCTTTTTCTTTTTTGTCCTTTTTGTCATCTCTTTGTATGTTGTCGGAGGCAGGATTGAGATGGAATCTAAACCTGAAACTTGGAAAAGTTTCAATGTCAGATTTGGTTCCGTTCCCACCCCCGTTGTGGTTCGTTCGGGATCAGTTTTTACCTTGATCCCACTGCATTTTTTCCTGGGTTACATTACCTTTTGCAGACGTGGAGCCAGAATGTGGGCTAGACTTGGAAATGATGGTTATTTCCATGTTCGGTTCCTGTTCTGACTTCGGTCCTGGTTCCGGTTTCATCTTGGCTCCGCCCCCGCCGGTATTAAGGGGAGTGTGTTTTTGGTTCGGATTTGGTTCTACCTCTACCAGAGTTGGGTTCCTTTTTTCTAAGGATATATGAAAGGAACGACGAAGAATGATGTATTTTCTATGCTTTAGAGGACTAATGAAGGCATTCTTTTGTAGGATTAAAGCATGTCGAGAACATCTGATGCTGTTTCTCAAAGAAGCCTGTTGGAAAGCATGCCTCAATCAGATTTGGCATAAAACTCCTAAAAGAATAAAGTCGGTGAGACCCTCTGGAGGTCTTGCCGACTGGCGGTTGTGTTCTATTCATTTGAAATGCTTAGGTTGCCAAGACATTTCGATCACTGTGAGTTTTCTATCTCTCTCCGCTCGGGAAGAACTCTCGTCGACAGTTGTTCACAAGGTTGTCATTGGGGAGACTCTTGGCCGAATGGTTTACACTTGGTATGATGTCTTGCTGATGGTTGTGGTCTCGCCGATGGGTATATGGCTTCGGTAAGACTCTTGGCGATAGCTAGCATTAGGGAGAGGTGTGACCTTCGGAGAGTCTTGCCGACTGATGAAGTCTTGCCGATGGAAGGTCACTTCGTTGTGACATGGAGGTTCACTGAGACTCTTGCCAATGACTGTTGGTCTCGCCGATAGGTGTTTTGACATCGGTAAGATTGAAGGGCTCTATATGACCTCTTGTCGAATGCGATAGTCTTTCCGATGAGTTTACTATGGACTTCAGTGAAAGGTCTCGCCAATCTTTCCAATAGCGATAGTCTGGGCGATGGTCTTGGATATCGGTATGACTCTTGTAGCTTGTTATGACCTCTTTTCGATAGTCGTAAGTTATGTCGATAGCTGCTGCAGAGCATTGTAGTATCGAGGAGACACGACTTGTGTCTCATCGACATGCGATTCTGCTGGAATGACTTTTGACCATCTAAAAATCCTAGGTGGTATGTGTTCAACAAATCAGAGGATGTTGAAGGTGAACCGTTGGAAGTTTGATTATTTGACCGTTCCTGTGAAGAAGATCAAAAGACTGTGAATGGTATGGATCTGCTCTATGATTGAAGATGATGAATCAGTTTGGTGAACAGTGGTGTTCGTCTGTAAAGATCTAGGTAGGAAAGTTGGATGCTACTTCTTAAGGGGGTCAACTTGCAGAAAGATCTAGAACAAGAGGAAAGCAGAAAAGAAGAAGCCATGAGTCTCAATGATAGCTGGGATGTCTACTGGGAAAAGTAGATCGACATTAATGACAATGCTTCAGAACATTCAAAGCAACTCTACAAAGAAGTCTTGAGGTCGGACACGAGGGTTGCGAGTTAATGCGATGGTTGCAAAAGATCTGAAGACCATGCCTGGGAGCGTTCTTTCACTGACATGGATAGGGTATGCACATTTAATGCATCATTGAATTTATTCCAAAACTCTTCTAGGGCCGATCTTTCTGTAACTGACTTATTTTTGTAAACCCTAAATGGGGCCGAAGCTTTTGAAGGCGTGTATATATGGTGCTTTCCCCTCTTTGTAAAGGAGCTTTTTTCTTATCACAAATCTTTTTTTTTTGAATCTTAGAAGGATCTAATCTTTTCCTTGGAGTTAGAATTAGCAAGTTAGGGTTAGAAAATAGATAAAATTGAGTAGAAATAGAGTAGGAGTTAAGTTTAGCAAAAGGAAGTGATGTATTTTCCAGTTTTTCTTAGTATAGATGGAGATAATTTGAAGACATGGATTTTCTGTACACTGGTGATTTTTCCAGATTTGTAAATGTTGTTTATCTGTTTCACCAAGTAGAATTAGCCAAATTTAAATCTACTTCATATTGTGCTCCAGAATGGTATTTATCTTGGGTTAATTATTTGATTTGGAAAGCTTCCAAGGAATGAAATTTTATCTTATGTTTTGTTTAAATGATGATTTGCAATCTACTATTGAAGTTTGCACTGTGAATGAATGAAACTATGTATTAATTACAAGTTAATTTTATTTTGTAGTTTTAGTTTAGGAATTTCTTGGAAGGTAACAAGTTTGATTAAGTTGGATGAATCAAAATTTTCTTCAGTTTAAAATCTTTGATCTATCTTTTTCTATTTCTTTAAAACCACCAATTAAAGTAGGTTTAAATATATGTTTGACCTTATAACGATCCAAAAGTTCAAAACCAGCAGGCCCGTTGAACATTATAGTTACATCAACCATTGAGTGAAATTAGCATAGTCGAGAACCGATTACCAGGACCTTGGGAGTTAGATATCCACGTGTTATCTTTCTCTTTTAGGAGAAACAAAATAGTAATATTCTGTTTAATATTTTTGTGCTATTTTTTTCATCAATAGAACTGGTGCTAGAAGGAGGGCCCAAAAGAGAAAACTGGATAATATTGGGTTTTTCTCACCAGAAAGGTCCCATAGAGTTCTTCGATCAGCTAAAAACCCACCACCTTTGGTAGAACTTAAGACCCCAATAAGACACAAGATTCACAGAACTGGGGCAACCATTAAACCATCCTTGTCAGCTCCACTCACTCCACTAGGATTTTCACCAATACCCCAGTGGGCACTTGTCAATCCGCCACCAAATCCATCTCAAGTGCCATTACATCTGGCTCATCCGATCCAACAGCTGGCTCAACCCCCACCACCGCCACCAATGGCATTTTTTGTGAATAACCGTTCATCGTTAGTGACTATCCCTGGAGGTATACACGATCTCCCAAAGAACCCATAGAGGTTCTATCCTAAGTACATCCATGGGGAGTCAAGAAGCACTGAGGAGCACATACAGGCATTTAAAGATGCCTATACCCGTGCTCAGGTGGCTCATCAGGACGTTGTGTGCAGATTGTTCCCCTATTCATTGGGAGACATGGCGTACAATTGGTACCTAAACTTACCCCAAGGGTCAGTTCTAAGTTGGACTGAATTAGAGAACACCTTTATCAATTAGTTTAGGGTTTATGTAGACCCTGCTATCCTTTACCACCAGTTTTCCACTATAAGAAAAGAACACCATGAACTACTGCCTCTATTCAATACCAGGTTCCAAAGAATGTACTGAAGGTTGCAGGATCCTTACTTGGTGGCTGAGAACATTGCCATCTTGGCATACTTAAGGGTTGTGGACCCTTTTATTGGCTTGTTCTTGAAAAGGACATATCGTCCTAATGAAACTGACTCTTTGGCTAAGGTATATCATCTCACCATTTAGCGGCAACAACAGGTCAGTTTGCAAAGTGAGAGTCTAGGAGGAGTTTTCCCTCCTATAGGATACCCAATGTCCAATCCACTCCCTCTATTCAATATGGTCCCAGGGATGTCCTATTCCCAATACGAACCCATGTCTGAATTCCAAGGTTCACCTCCCTTCCCATTTTTTAATAATGGTCCCCAAGATTCCTCCTAGCAAAATCAAAATTACCAAAATCAAGCTGGAGGATCAAGTTCAGTTAATTAATCTTTTGCTGTGAAGAATGTAGAAAGTGAAAAGACTCTCCAACTAACCAACGAGATGGAGACTCTGAAAAAGATGCTATCTCAATTGTCTAACGACATGGCTCAACTCAGACCAAATCCCCCTCAGAACCAGAACCAAGGTTTTCAGAATCAGGGAGGATATTCTAATCCGGGTGGTTATCCTAACCAAAATCCTAGTCAGAATTATAATACCAACTAGAACACCAACAAGAATTTCTAGAACCAAAACTCCTCTAATCAAAACTATCAAAATCAGAATAGAGGATACAATCAAAGGCCTAGCAACAATAGGCCATGGAATACTAGACCCAATAACGGAGGAGTTTCCCACAATTATCAAGTGGGAGATGAGAAGCCACACATTGCTAATGTGGCAGACCTCAACCTTATGACTAATTGGTGTAGACTACATGATATTGTGGTCCATTTTGAGGTAAATTGCACAGATATGGAAAAAATGGTTAAGATAGCCCAAGCTAATGCTCCATTCTAGGGTGCATCCAACAAATCTGGTGGATCAACAGATACTGCCATGGCGTATGATATCTTTGAGGAAGAGCTTCCATTTCCTAACTAGGAAGAAAATGAAGCAGTAGAAGATGTGTATGATTCCCAAGCCTTCCAAACCAAGGGAGGCCATTTCCTTAGAAATCAGAACTGAGGGCCATTCATGACCTTTGCCCCTCCTAATGACATGGTCCTGCCAAATCAGAATGCTGATAATAATCCACCACCACCAAAGGGGCCATTAGATTCTTAGAACAAAGGTAATTCATTTTCCATTCCTAAATATCAGGTTAAGAATGATTCAGAATGTGATTTCATTATAGAAATGCAGAGGCAGAAGACTTCAATGTCTTTCTTTGATATTTTGAAATGGTGCCCGACTCAAAATGAAATCTTGTTGAAAGCCTTGGGGGAAGCAAATAGGTCAAAAAGAAGAGAAAAGGTGACTCCTACTAATGAGATGAATGCAACTCTCTACAAAGGTAAGACTGGTACTCCACCTTTCTTGTTAATTTTGAAAATCTTTGGAAAGAATTTGCATAATTGTCTGCTAGATTCTGGGGCATCGAGGAATGTCATGCCATTTTCCATTTGTAGGAAGTTAGGTCTGAGCCCACTCCAGAAAAATAAAAAGGTTATCCAGTTAGATAAAATAGAAGTTAATGTGGTAGGAGAGCTTAAAAATATCCATGTATAGATTGGATCTGATCTAAGGATCCAAACTTATATGGATATCCAAGTCGCAGATATCCCAGAAACCTATGGTATGCTCTTGAGCAGAGACCTAATGAAAAGTCTAGGTGGATATTTGTCTTTGGATTTCTCACACATGTGGCTGCCCTGGAAAGGAATAGCAAGCCAGATCAGAATTGAAAGTGAGGCTAGGCTCAAACATATGATCACTGAATATGATTCTCTTAATGAGGTAGCCTATTTCAAAACTGAGATAGGAGTTTACAAACAGGAGGAAATCATGACCTTTTTAGTACTTCATTATGATGACTCACCCCTTTCATAGCAAAATGACCCAATGATTACTGTTAATAAGCAAGTCCTAAAAACAAAATTACAACAGGATAGGCTAGTATTGGGAGAGGAGGTTGATATGTGGAGTCTCCTACTTCCTAACTGGTGTAGGGTGCATTGCCAGAATCATTATGAGTTAACTTTCCAACCTTGTGTAGATATCTTGAAACATGTCTCCTTAGTAGAAGAAACAAGTGAGTGTCAACCCCAAGCCCCTATCAATGAGTTTCCATTTCAAGCAAAGGATGCAACCATCCTTATGAGAGCCAGCTCTGCTAAGAGGGAATTATCTTCTCAACCCGAGCAGACTCAGGTTTTGTGTTCTGAAGTGCAACTAGGAACTGAGGAATCTCAGTCTTTTCCAATTACATTGACCCCAAAAACACTTACAATGCCTAGGGGATTGGTGAAAAAGGTACTAAATCATGACCCGACTCAAGAGGAGGTTCAAGAATCACTTCCTGAACAAATTTTCATTCTAGGGGAATCTTTAGATGAATTGTGCCCCCAGTCACCTTCAAGCACTGATGATCAACACCAGTCTGAGTTGTCATATACTTCTGCCAAGCAAAAGACTTTAGATCAAAAAAAGAAAGAGACCCCAACCCTAGATTAGTTATGGAGTCTGAAATTTGATGGCTCTAAATCCAAATCAGGAAGTGGAGCAGGGGTGGAATTAATCAATCCAAAGGTGAAGACTTATTTTGCTTCCTATAGGCTACAGTTTGGTTGCACAAACAATGTGGAAGAGTACGAAGCACTTGCTAGGGGCTTAATGTTTTACCATCAAAAGAAGGTCACATCTCTTATGGTGATGGGGGACTCTGAAGTCATTATCAAATAGGTTTGCAGCCAATATACTTTCCATAATAAAAGATTGGTTGCTTATAGAAATAGGGTTTGGGATTTGATCGAGGACTTTGACGCTTTCAGAATTACTTTGATTCCTAGGGAGAAAAATTAGATTGTAGATGCTTTGGCAGTTATTGCTAGTACTTTGGAGCCTATGCAGGACTCTGAATTGAAAATATTTTTAGTTGAGCTAGTTTCCATCCAGTAGTCCCTGATAATGTTCAAAATTTTCAAGTCTTTGAGGACAACCAACACATACTTGTCTTCTTGGTGAGTTCAGATGTCTTTGAAGGACAAATCATAGATGAATCGGATAGAGATCAGGGAGAATGGGATCTTGAAGATTGTGATACAGAAGGAGTAATGAACTTAAAGAGTAATATCATCCCCAAGGGGATGGTAGCCTTAGAAAGTATATTAGATTCTGATCCCCAGGTTTGGGAGAGAGTGCCAATGCAAAGTGAAGGGGGGGAGTATGAATCCATTAATTTGGATGATTCAGGCCTCGAAAGAAATGTCCTTATAGGCAAGACCTGTCCTGAGAAGATCAGAAATGAAATAATCAAGGTGTTAAGAGAAGACATTGCAAAAATTTCCTAGAGTTATGAAGATTTGAAGACTTTTGACACCTCTGTGATCACACACATAATACCGCTAAAGCCAGAAGCCAAGCCCTTTCGTCAAAAGTAGCAACCAGTCAACACTTTGATCGAGCCTTTAATACATAAGGAGGTGCAGAAGCTTTTATCAGCAAGAATCATCTTCCTAGTAAGGCACTCCACGTGGGTTGCCAATCTAGTTCCAGTACGTAAGAAAAGTGGGGAGATCAAGTTGTGTGTTGATTTCAAAAATCTGAACAAGACCTTAGAGAAGGTTAACTATCCACTTCCTTCTCTTGATGAGGTATTGCAAATTGTAAATGGATTCTAGATGATGTCATTTTTAGATGGCTATTCTAGGTATAACCAAGTGTTGGTCAGCCATGAAGACAAGATGAAGACTGCCTTCACTAATGGGGGACATTTTCCTATTGATGCATGCCATTTGGCCTTATTAACACTGGAGCTACCTTTCAATGTGCAATGGATGTGGCTTTTAAGGGTTTGATAGGTAAGTGTATTATTATATATGTGGATGACTTGACAATTTTTTCCAAGAAGAGAAAGGATCATGCTGCTAATTTAGCCAAGGTCCTTAAAAGATGTATCAGCTATGTAGTATCTCTTAAATCCCAAGAAGTGTGTCTTTGGAGTTTCTGAAGGGAAACTTTTAGGGCATGTGATATCAGAAAAGAGAATATCCATAGATCTCGATAGAGTTGAGGCTATTTTGAAATTGACGATGCCAGGTAGTAAAAAGGAGATGAGGTCCTTCTTCGGGAGAATTAATTTCGTAAGGAAATTCATAACAAGGTTTGCAGAAATTGTCAAACCCCTCAATGAGATGATGAAGAAAGATGCTAAAATTGAATGGAGCAATGAGGCTAGATCTGCATTTTCGTAGATTAAGCAATCAATATCTGGGGCACCGGTCTTGACCAGCCCAGATTACCTAAAGCCCTTTTATATTTATTCATTTGCATCCAATCATTCATGTGCATTAGTCCTAACACAATGCAGAGGCGAAGGAGATGAAAGGCCAATTGCCTTCATGAGCTCACCATTCAATAATGCAGAAGTTAGGTACCCACCCTTGGAAAAATAGGCCTTTGCACTAGTACGAGCAGTAAAGAAGTTTAGGCATTACATTATGAGGAGTCAAGTTATTGCTATAGTGCCTGATCTGGCGATTAAGTCTCTCCTTATGCCAAGCGAATTAGGTGAAAGAAGAGGAA
The DNA here is from genome assembly GCA_007258455.2 of Sequoia sempervirens. Classification (NCBI taxonomy): domain Eukaryota; kingdom Viridiplantae; phylum Streptophyta; class Pinopsida; order Cupressales; family Cupressaceae; genus Sequoia; species Sequoia sempervirens. The sequence goes on from VDFB02083904.1 coordinate 26,619, forward strand.
AATGGATGGCTATCCTGCAAGAGTATGATTTAGAGATCCATCCAATGAAACTTGTCCGAGGACAAGGTTTATCAAAGGCCATGGCTAAGGTTGACAAGAATATTACCTGTCAGCAATATACTATGCACTCATTTACCAAGGACCCATGGTATACTGACTTGATCTTCTTACTTCTCAATAAAAAATGCTTTGAAGGAATGAATGCTACCCAAAGGAGGGAACTGAGGATGAAGATTCCTCATTACATGCTCAAAGGAGGGGCTCTATACAAAAGAAATTATGAGGGGGTATACCTGTGATGCCTTGATCATCAAGAGGCTAAGCATGCAATTGTTGAATTTCATAGGAAACATGGCACATGACACAAATCAACAGATTCTTTGGCCCATCAAATCCTTAGGTCAGGATTTTATTGGCCACATGTGTTCAGGGATGCACATCAACACGTTTGGACATGTCATACATGTCAGAATTCTGCATCAAAGGAGCGTAATTCAACAATGCCTCTACAACCAGTATATGAGGTAAGACCATTTGCCCAATGGGCACTGGATTTTGTTGGGGTTATTAATCCTAATTCTAATGCAGGACACAAGTTCATCCTAACTACTACAGACTATTGCACCTGTTGGACTGAGGCACAACCATCCAAGAACAACACCACTGAGGTGGTTATCAAATTTCTCACTGAAAATATTGTTACCAGGTTTGGAGTGTCATTCGCCCTGGTATGTGACAATGGCCCTACCTTTTCATCTGTTGAATTTATACAATGGGCTTACGGACATAAAATTATCTTGAAGTATTCCTCTAACTACTATCCTCAGGGAAATGGTGTAGTGGAATCTACTAACAAGAATCTGTTAGAAGTAATAAAGAAGTTACTTGAAAGTAATCCTAGGGACTGACATACCCAGTTAAGATTTGCCTTATGGGTAGATCAAACCCGTAGTAAGGTTTCCCTAGGAAGTTCCCCTTTATGGCCAATATCCAATTTTCCCCATACACTTACAGATACATGTTCTTAAGTTCATGCAGGAGTTTTATACAAGGGATGACCGGATTGAGGTAAGACTAAACAACCTTTTAAACATGGAAGAGTAGAGAGATGCTGCCATGCAACAATTCTTTAGACACCAGGATATTGTCAAATGTTGGTTTGAAAAAAGAGCCAAGATCAATGCTTTCAAAATATCAGACATTGTGATGTTGTGGGATAAAGCTAATGAAAAGAAGGGCAATCACCAGAAATTTGATAAGCTCTGGTTGGGTCCCTATCAAATTGTGGAAATCCTAGGAGAAAATGCTTTTTAGCTGAGCAGTCTAACAAGAGAACCCATTCCATTGCCTGTCAATGGACAGTTTCTCAAACAATACTTTTGGTCGTGAAAGATCTTATTTTTGTTGGGTTGTATGTATGTATATATTTTTTTTGTTTCGCTTCTTTGTCGTTTGTTGTTTCCCTTGCTTTCCTTTTATTTTTTTCTTTTGCTTGTTGTTTCCTTTTTTTGTGGGGACCTTCATTTTATGCAGTTGTAAGGGGGTTTTTATCTAAAGTATACTTTGGTTACTAGAAGAGAAGTTGGTTTAGATATTTTTAGGTTTTCTGGTTGGATGATTTTGTCCTAAATTCATTGTTTTATGTCCATTGTCAATAAGAGTTGTGGAAAGTATTAAGAACAAGGTGCAAAGTAAGCAATCTTCATTAACTACAATTGAATCTACCACAAATCAATAGAAACGTCTCCTTTCATAAGGGTATATTTGTCTTAGGTCTATGGTGTTGCAAGATTTGAGTGAAAATTTTGATTCTCTAGATGCTATTATGAGGTCCATGGTAGTTTTCAACCCAAGAAAGATGTCAGACATCTGACATATTGAGAAAGATATGAGTGAAGTATCTGAAACTCTAAGAGAAAAAAAAGAAAAGAAAAGAGAACTATCTAAGAAAAGAAAACTCAATATGAATGGGTGATTCTAGTATCTCTATTGGGGCTATGGATGCCTGACTGGAAGTAGAGCAATGTTGTGAGAAAACTAGAGGTATCTCCATCAGAGCTATAGACGCTTGACTGGCAGCGGAGCAATGCCTAGGATATCATTGCACAACAGCTAAAGGGAATCAACTCATGTAGTTCAAATCTTGCACATTGTTGTTCAAAAGATGAGGAAAACTTTATAAAAGGGTGATGCACCATCAAGCACACACATAGATTCAAGGGTAGCCAGTGTTGATTTACATTTGAGATTCTAGCTCAACCTTGTTGTTAAACTGCCCAATCGACAGGATGTCCATAAACTGTGAGTTCTAGGTAGTTGAATCTCTTCGCCTTGAAATGTATAAATCTATTTTCCCATTAAGTTCCATTTGTTATGTCTTGCATAACCACCCCATTTTATTCTGGAACAAAATGGGTCCCCCTTTTTCTTTTGTTTTCTTCGCCTTTGGTTGTCTAGTTTGGTCTTAGGAGTTCTCTTGTTTTCCTCCTAAGTTTGTCTTTTGTTCTATCGGAGCCAGGTCTGGGGCTAAATTTGGACATGGAACTCTTTTAAGGTTTCTATTTTAGATCTTGTCCCAACTCCGACTCTGCCCTCCTCTTTTCTTGTTTCTTTGTTTTGTTGGTTGTTTTCGACTGACATTTGGGTCCTTTCTTTCTATTTTGTTTTCCTTTCATTTTGTGTTTTGTGCCTTAGGAGTTTTCTTCCTGGGCCTTTGCTTGCCCTCGAAATATGAACTGGGACCAAACCAAACTTGGAATGTCTTCGTTCTGCCTGCCCCGGTTCGCCTTGCCCTTTCCGTTTCGCTTATTTGTTCGGGCAGACATTTAACCAGGACCCAAAACCAAACTTTGGAATTTCTTCCAAGTTCCTCGGCTCGCCTGCCCCGGGTCCCACCCTACCAAACTTTCGCTATTTTCCTTTTTGTTTTATCATTTGTCGCGAATGTTTTTCCCTTCCTTTTTCTTTTTCATCCTTTTGTCATTCCTTTGTATGTTGTCGCTGTGGATTTGGATAAACGCAAAAACCTAAAACTTGGTGCAATTTTAGTATGATTTGGTTATGTTCTTGCCCCCATTGTGGTTCATCTGGGATTGGTTTTTACCCTGATCTTGCTTGCGTCTGTTCTCAGGTTACGTTACCTTTTACGAACGCGGAGCCAGAATGTGGGTTGGACTTGGAAATGATGGTTATTTCCATGTTTGGTTCTCGTTTTGACTTCGGTCCCAATTCCGGTTTCATCTTGGCTCCGCCCTCGCCAGTATTAAGGGGAGCGTGTTTCTGGTTTGAATTTGGTTCCACCTCCGCCAAAGTTGGGTTCCTTTTTGCTAAGGATATATGAAAGGAAGGACGAAGAATGATGTATTTTCTATGCTTTAGAGGACTAATGAAGGCATTTTTTTGCAGGATTAAAGCATGTCGAGAACATCTGATACTGTTTCTCAAAGAAGCCTATTGGAAAGCATGCCTCAATCAAATCTAGCATAAAACTCTTGAAAGAATAAAGTCAGTGAGACCCTTTAGAGGTCTTGCCGACTGGCGGTTGTGTTCTATTCATTTGAAATGCTCAGGTCACCAAGACATTTTGATCGCTGTGAGTTTTCTATCTCTCTCCACTTAGGCAGAACTCTTTCCGACAGTTGTTCACAAGGTTGTCATCGGGGAGACTCTTGGCCAAATGGTTTACACTCGATATGATGTCTTGTTGATGGTTATGGTCTAGCCGATGGGTATATGGCTTTGGTAAGACTCCTGGCGACAAGTAACATTGGGGAGAGGTGTGACCTTTAGAGAGTCTTTCCGACTAATGAAGTCTCGCCAACAGAAGGACACATCGGTGTGACATGGAGGTTCGCTAAGACTCTTGCCGATGATTGTTGGCTCGCCGATAGGTGTTTTGAAATCGGTAAGACTTAAGGGCTCTATATGACCTCTTGCTGAATGTGATAGTATTGCCAATGAGATTACTATGGAATTTGGTGAAAGGTATCGCCAATCTTGCCGATAGCGATAGTCTGGGTGATGGTCTTGGATATCAGTATGACTCTTGTAGCTCGTTATGACCTCTTGCCGATAGTCATAAGTTATGCCAATAGCTGATGCAAAGCATTGTAGCATCGGGGAGACATGACTTGTGTCTCATCGACATGCAATTTTGCTGGAATGAATTTTGACCGTCTGAAAATCCTACGTGGTATGTGTTCAACCAATTAGAGGATGCTAAAGGAGAATCGTTTGTAGTTTGACTATTGTGACCGTTCTTGTGAAGAAGATCAACAGACTGTGAGCGGTATGGATCTTCTCTGTGATCGAAGATGATGAATCAGTTCGGTGAACAATGGTGTTTTTCTGTAAAGATCTAGATAGGAAAGTCGGATGTTGCTTCTTAAGGGGGTCAACTTGCATAAAGATCTAGAACGAGAGGAAAGCAGAAAATAAGAAGCCGCGAGTCTCAATGGAAGCTGGGATGTCTACTGGAAAAGTAGATCGACATTAATGATAGTGCTTCAGAACGTTCAAAGCAACTCTGCAAATAAGTTTTGAGGTCGGACACGAGGGCTGCAAATTAATGCAATGGTTACAAAAGATCTGAAGACCATGTCTAGGAGTGATCTTTCACCGACATGGATAGGGCATGCACATTTAATGCATCATTGACTTTATTCCAAAACTCTTCTAGGGATGACCTTTTTGTAACTGACTTATTTTTGTAAACCCTAAATGGGGCTGATGCTTTTGAAGGTGTGTATATACGGTGCTTTCCCCTCTTTGTAAAGGAGATTTTTTTTTATCACAGATCTTTTTTTTTTAGTCTTAGAAGGATCTGATCTTTTCCTTGGAGTTAGAATTAGCAAGTTAGGGTTAGAAAATAGATAAAATTGAGTAGAAATAGAGTAGGAGTTAAGTTCAGTAGAAGGAAGTGATGTATCTTCCATTTTTTCTTAGTATAGATGGAGATAATTCAAAGACATGGATTTTTTGTACACTGGTGATTTTACCAGATTTGTAAATGTTGTTTATCTATTTCACCAATAGTAGAAGTAGCCAGATTTAAATCTACTTCATATTTTACTCCAGAATGGTATTTATCTTGGGTTAATTATTTGATTTGGAAAGCTTCCAAGGAATGAAATTTTATCTTATGTTTTGTTTAAATGATGATTTGCAATCTACTGTTGAAGTTTGCACTGTGAATGAATGAAACTGTGTATTAATTACAAGTTAATTTTATTCTGCAGTTTTAGTTTAGGAATTCCTTGGAAGGTAACAAGTCTAATTAAGTTGGATGAATCAACATTTTCTTCATTCTAAAAGCTTTGATCTATCTTTTTCTATTTCTTTAAAACCACCGGTTAAAGTAGGTTTAAATATATGTTTGACCTTATAACGATCCAGAAGTTCAAAACTAGCAAGCCCCTTGAACATTATAGTTACATCAACCATTGAGTGAAATCAGCATAGTCAAGAACCGATTACCATGACCTTGGGAGATAGATATCCATGTGTTATCTTTCTCTTTCAGGAGAAACAAAATAGTAATATTCTGTTTAATGTTGTGTTATTTTTCTCATCAACTGGTAGATTCTTCCATTTCACCAAGTACTCTGAGATTGCCTTGTTCCTCAGCCTTTTCTCCCTCACATCTAAGATTGTTTTGGTTTCAAGTATCAATTTTCCTTTATCATCAAGAGGGGGAAAATCCAATGAGGGTGTGACCTACAATCCAAGTTCCCTTTTGAGGCATGACACATAAAAGATATTGTGATTTTTTGTCCTGACCTAGCTCCAATTCATATGCAACCTCTCCAATCTTCTTTAGGATCAGGTATGGTCTATAAAACCTTGGTTTTAGCTTCTTTGCACCATTCCTCTTGAGGGTAGATTTACTATAGGGATACAACATCAAGTAAACCATATCACCAAACTCAAAAACTCTCTTTTTTCTATGCTGATATGTATACATATTTTGCTAGTTTTAGGCACACTATAAATTCTCCTTGAGAGCATTCAAAATATTTATACTTTGTTGAACCACATCCCTTGCTCTAGGGACTCTACTATTAGTAAGGATCAAATCCATCAATTAAGTAGCATCGTAACCATAAAGTTCCTTGCAAGGTGACATACCTATAGACATATGATATGTGGTGTTGTAGTAAAACTCTCCTAAGTGTACCACTTAATCCAAGTTGTATGCTACCTTATAACATAGTTTCTTAGGTAGTCCTCATTCCATTTATTCACAATTTCAGTTTTTCCATCTATTTGTGGATGATAGATAGTGCTTGAAGTCAATTCTGTGTGAGTCAACTAAATGAGCTCTTGCCAAAACAAGTTAATACATTTGTTATCCCTATCACTCACAATGTTCTTGGGATGCCCATGAAGTCTAAATATCTCGCTAAAAAAAAATCAGCAACTTGAGGAGCCTTATACTTTGAAGGAATGACATGGAAATGAGCATATTTCATAAGCCTATAAACCACCACATAGATACAATCCTTACCTTGAACCTTAGGCAACCTAGTAATGAAATTCATGGAAATTCTCTCCCTTTTTTTGATTTGGAATGGGTAAGGGATGCAACAAACTAGCTGGAAAAACATGCTTGGTCTTGATTTGTTGGCACACCAAACACTCCCTTACATGTTGCAACACATCATTCTTTAGTCCCTTCCATGAAAAAATATCTCTTACTTGCTTGTATGTATTGTAGAAAATTGAATGAAGGACAAAAGGCGTGTCATGACAAGCTCTCAAAATCCTCTCCTTGACCTTAAATTTTGGTACAAGATACACATGATCTTTGTAAAGGATGAGGTATTCAACCACCTTGTATCTATCATCATACAAATTTCCATCTAAAGTGTCAATAACAAATGAATCTTTGGAATATTTAGCTATTATGGTAGCCTTTTGATAAACAAATATATTAGAAATAAAGTAGAAATAAGGCTTCCTAGAGAGTGCATCAACCGTCGCATAATTTTTCCCCACATAATCAATGTCAAAATCATAGGCTTGAAGTTTACTTACCCATTTTTGTTGCTTATCATTCAAGTAACATTGATTGGGGAAGAATTTGAGGCTGTTATGATTGGTTTTGACCACAAACTTCCCACACACCAAGTATTGTCTGAATTTGGAAAGTACATGCATGATAGCTAGCATATCCTTGTCATAAATAGAGAAGCTCCTCTATGAATCCTTGAGCTTCCTACTCTCATATTCTATAGGATGTATATTTTGCATCAAATCCACTCCAATACCCTCTCTTGAAGCATCACATTCAAGTGCAAAAGGAAGTGAGAAATCTAGAATAGCCAAGTATGACATGTACTTATTACTTCCTTGAGCTTATCAAAAACTTGTTGAATTTTAAGACTCTAAGAGAATGCTCCTTTCTTCATCAAATTGGTCAAGGAAGCTACAATTTGTGAAAACCCCTTCACAAACCTCTTATAGTAGTTGCATAATCCCACAAACCCTCTCAATTGTGAATTTTTTTTGGGTTTGGGCCACTCGTGGATTTCCTTAATCTTCTCCTCATCAACACTAACTCCTTCAACACTAATCTTATGTCCCAAATACAAAATTTTAGTCAAACTGAATTCACATTTGTATACATTGGTGTAGAATGGATGTTGCTCAAGAATACCAAGTACCTCATCTATATGCTTCAAATGATCCACCCATGTCCTACTGTAGATAAAGATATCATAAAAGAAAACCAATAGAAATTTCCTCAATTATAGAATGAATGCCTGATTCATGCATGATTGGAAAGTAGCGGGGATATTGGTCAACCCAAATGGCATTGACCAAAAACTCATAGTGTCCATAATGACACCTGAAAGTTGTCTTGTGTACATCTTCATCTCTCATCCTTATCTAATGACACCTTGATCACAAATTGATTTTGGAGAATTATACTGTGCCATGAAGCTCATCTATCAATTCAATGATCTTGGGAATCAAGTAGCAGTTTTTTATTGTCTTCTTGTTGAGTGCTCTATAGTCTATACACATCCTCAATGTCCCATCTTTCTTCTTGACCAAAACCACCGATGAGGAAAATGGGTTGAAGCTTGGACATATATGCCCCATGTCTAGAAACTCCTTAATTATATTGATTATCTCTTTCTTATATGCCTGAGGATGACAATAAGGAGTAGTGATGATTGGTTTTGACCCTTCTCAAGCTTAATCATATGTTGGAAGCCCATATTCAAAGTTAAACCATGAGGAATACCATCAAAAACCTTACTATGCTTATCCAAGATGGATTGAATATCAACATGATAAGACCTCCCTTCCTTGGAGGGCCCTGTATCCGCAATCAAGCACTCAATTTCCCATGCTACTTGATCTCTATGCAAAGCTATTTCCATCCTCTTGGTTGAAACCACCATGGGACCTCCATTAGAGAGGCCACAAAGGACTACCTCCTTCCCATTAGATTTGAACTTCATCTCCATAGTTTGATAACTTTGAGTATATTCTCTGAATGAATGTAGCCATTACACTCCCAGAACCACCTCTTTGTCACCTGTGCCAATCACATAGAAATCATCCCTCATCTTATGACCACCAAGAGTCAATTCCAACTTCCACCTTGAAATTAAATCCTTCAAAATCTTCAGTCGTCAATCCCATCTTAGCCACCAATCTCTCATCAATGAAATTGTGGGTAGCACCACTATCAAGATCAAAATTGTCACTTGTTGTCCCTACAAAACTCCTCTAACCTAGAATGAATGATATTTAAGTGCTCCTGATAGTGTTGTGAGTGTTCCCCTTGGGTTCCCTTCCTCTTGAGTTTCATTATCATGCTCATTCATGACAATCTCTATATCAACTTCTTCAATCTTTGAATCCTCATTTTAAACCACCTCAATATAGTGTATTTGGACCTTCTCCAAAAAATGGTGACTTGGTTTCCATGGCTCCCTACATGTGAAACACATTTTTTTTCCTTCAAATATCATTCTTAGGTATCTCTATTTGGCTAGGTTTGGGAGGTAATGCCCTAGGTGGAAGAATGTCCTTTAGAGGAAACTTCTTGGGAAAAATAGGAGGTGCTTTCTTGGAATATGATTTGTCCTAGCCATCGAGTCTTCTAAGTTCAAGGCTCTCCTAATAGCATATTGTAGTGAGTTTGGATCAAATTCCCTCATAAATTCTTTAAGGGGTTTAGATAGGCCTTCAATAAAAATGACAATGAGTCTTCTTTTTGTCCACTACAAAGTCTTCCACTTTTCCCTCTTGCTTCAATTTTGCTAATTCTTGAAAATGATTCTTTGGATCTTTCCTATGAAATCATTCTAACAAACTCTGGTTGAATTCTTCCAAGGTTGTAATGGTGCCATGCCCTTGTGTTACCATACCATGATACCACCATTCATGGTCCAAACTCTCAAGATGCAAAGTGGTAAACTTGATGGCTTCTTCCCCATACATTGGATTCAAGGAGAAATATGTCTAATTTCTGCAACCAAGCCCTTGCTAAGGAGCTCCCTGATCCATCAAAAGTTGGAATGGTGATCTTTCCCAAATAGTACTGGATGTCCTTCCTCTCTTAATACCTTATCCTCCTATGCCCACTCCTTTTCTTCATGTCATGGAATTCTGTGAAAGTTAAATCTCTATGTATTACAATGCTTAACACATGGCATTCATTATGATGTCTGGAAATTTCATCCTCCTCTTTAGGTGGCACTTCTAATTCATTTTCTATTCCTTTTTCCAAAAGATTCCTTGAAAATTTTTTGCAAAGGCTACTAACTTCACACCACCCAAGTTGCTTCCTTCTACTCCATTTTGCACAATTTTACCAACACTCAATTTCTGGTTCAATCCCCTCAAAATTTGGACCATTTCCACTATAGTCTCCCACATGTTGGACTAGAATTCTTTGGTTTCCCTAACAAATTATTGAGAACTTTTGTCTTCCTTCTCACTTATGGTAGCCTTCTTCTCTCCTTGATTTTACATCAAATCTTTGTCACTTGTGAAAAGTTACTCAGGTTGGAAGGATGCCAAGCTCTAGTACCACTAAAGTAGACCAATCACAAAAAATAAATTGATTCACAACAACAATGAAAGATAACACAAAATGAAACACACCCAAACAATCCTGAGGATTCTATTGAATTAACTCCAACTATTAACAACAAAGATGGTTTACATTTTCTAGATGTTAATAATATCGTACCCACACATACAGTAAATTAGAACAAGTCACTAGCGTAAGGAAATACAAAGTTTACCACCGGCTATCATTTCCCATCCACCCAAATTCATTAGACAATGATATCTCATTGAGGGATTGTGGTAGAACTAGATCTATGGGATACCCTAAATGACCAACGATATTGATAGTGCGCCCCTGGTACCGATGCTTGTGGCGATATGAAGAGTTGATCGATGCCTTAGAAATGGCACCACTTTTGATGATTCTCTGTCGCTCCACTTTTTGAGATGAATTATCTCACCAATCCCCATGCTGCTGCCGAAGACTCTCAATGATTCCTTCAGTATGATGCAAGCCAAAGGCTCCGCCACCAACTTCC
>VDFB02083905.1:0-15662 GCA_007258455.2 Sequoia sempervirens
GGTACAAAGGTGAATCCTCTAGACAAGCTGACCTACTACCCAAAGGGGAAAATCCACCTATTATAGAGGTGAATGCACTCTTAGTTCTAGGTTCTCAACTTATAGAGGTCGACACATGTACAGAAAGGTCAATCCATCGAGCTATAGGGGTTGATATGTGGGGACCCACTTGAAGCCTCTATAGAGGTAGTAGTGTGACACTCCTAAGAGAACATGATATATACAAAGGTAGATTTGTGCTTTATTTGTTATTATTCTCTCACAGGTGAATGCAACAGATATGGAGGTGATCTTGTGAGCCAAATAAGTGAACCTGTTGTAGCGTATAGAGGCAGATATGTGAACGATAAATGAAGACTCACTATAGCTATAGAGGTGATTTCACTCTCCAAATGGGTGAACCTAATCTTTTAACTTTTTCAACCTTTCATTAGTCAAATATTGGTTGTTAAACTAATGACTTATCTTTTGCAGGATGATGGATCGAAGATGTAGTGTAATTATTTTTCATACTACCTAGGCACACATGGTTTTCTAAGGGGAGTCAATAAACTTTGTTTGTCATGTTTGGGATTGTTTTTTTGATGTATGCTCTTGCCTTGCACCATGCAGAGAGCCTAGGTATCAAAAATCACAACTCAATCCATGTCTACTTGTGTCTACCTAGGAGACGTTAGTTTTGCACATATGCCCTCACCTCGTGCTACATGCAAGCCTAGAGATTAGAAACTCCTAACACTTCCTTCCATTTAGGAAGCCTTCTTGGGAGTTCATATCCCAAGGGAAAACCTCAACCATGTGAACTACTAAGGTATATAAAGGGGGGAGAACAAAAGTTGTACCCCAATCCAATCATGTCCTATTTAGTGAAGCACTAATACTTGGGTGATTCCAAGTTATGCATGTAGGGTTGGTTTGAGATTTTCCATCAAAAGTTCTTGACCCACACTTTTGATGGGCTGGTGTTCATGGACATGCCTCATGCACCCTCCTGGTATTTAAAGGATTCCTGAGATTTCCTATATAGCCTAGTTTAAGACCTACGTTTTTGTTGTAGCTTGATGTAGTGCAGGGGATGTAGATTGTACCCTAAAGCTACTCACCACGTACTCCCTTAGGTTGATATATAAATCTTCAAGTGAACTTTGATAGTTCTCAATGAGAGAGAGAAGGTGTGCTCATGGTGTATTTTGATGACCATGTTTCACTATATCTCTAGCTATCCTCTTCTCAAGAAAGGGTGCTTCACCTATGTATCATAGATTATTAAGCCCTCTAGGTGGTGAGTCTACATCAATTTTGTAAACCCTTCTAACTAATTTTAGGTCTGTACAATTTGGTGTCTTCTTGTGCTAGACCAGTGCTTGTCAAGTCTTGAGTTTGCATTGCCTCTATTTGTTGATTCTTTAGCTCATCCTTTTCCATTGAGTCACCTCTATTCTTCAATGGTGTATTTTCTTCCTACATTGGTGAATATGCTCTATTGATAGGTGAAATCATTATCTCAGGGGTGATTGCGTTCCCTCACTCAGTCTAGTCACCTTCTCTATTTCAACCCAATAGGTGTATCTACTTGTCTTAGAGGGTGATCCTGCTCTTTTGACAGGTGATTGCATCTTTCTCCTAGTCAACTCCCCCTAATAGGTGATTATGCTTCATTCAAGGTTAAATCTTCTTGTCTTGTCCATATCATCCATCCCCAATAGACAATTGTGCTTCCTTCAAGGGTGAATCCACTTGTCCTTTTCCATACCATCCATCCCCAATAGGTGATTACACTTCCTTCAAGAATCCTCTTGTCCTTGTGTGTACCATCATCCTCGCTAGGAGATTGCACTTCATTTAAGGGTGAATTTATTGTCTTTTCCATACCATCCATCCTTGATACGCGATTGTGCTTCCTTTAGAGGAAAATTCACTTGTCCTTGGCCATATTGTCCATCCCAGATAGGCAATTACACTTACTTCAGAGGTGAATCCACATTTCCTAGTCATATAATCATTCCCAAATAGGTGATTGTGCTTCCTACAAAGGTGACCCTACTATAATTGTTTGTACATCCCTACACATGTGAACCTGTGACCTTGATAGGTGATTTCATTACCTACATGGGAGAATTAGTACATAGGTGATCCCATGACCTAGTTAGGAAAATCCATTTCCCATAGAAAAACTAGAGAGTGAACCTATTTGACCACTGAAAGCTTGATTTGTTCCAAGTCCATTCCTATAATTGAAATGTTTTTATCATTATCCAATCTTCCATAATCTTCAGTTTCATACCTTTTCATTTTCCAAAAGTTATCTAATCATCCACCTAATCACATGGGACCATCGTAGGACATCCCTAATCATCATATCTATAATCAAACATCTCACATTGATCCCTTAGACGTTGATTTGAGAATATTTACCTTCAATTAGATCAATCAATGAATCCTTCTAATCATCATTTTCACTTCCTTAGGAACATAGTTTGTATGGAGTTACTTATCATCAACAACCACATTAGTTTGCTTTGGTTGAGAAGTAACTTTGTGTCGTAATCATCACCCTATTCTTGAGAATGTTGCCTATCTCAAGTATCATCACATCCCAATCCAATCAACATCCTAATCATCCATTTTTCTTGAAAATTAACGCTACCTCAAGTGATAATCAATCCAATCCTCAACTAATCAAGTTCTCAAATCTAATCAGGGGTACCATATCAATCAATCAATACACTAGTCCTATCACATCTGATCATCAATCCAATCCAATCAATCGACTAATTTATCATCCCATTGAATCAATCTATCAATCAAATCATGCAATAATCATCATTTAATCTAATCATTGGGTCTCATATCATCCTTGACATTTAATAACCCTCAATTTCATGCCCATTACCACCTGATCATAGGCTAAGAAGCTAATGGAATAACAACAACAACAATTGTAGGGTCATCAACCATAGTATCATCCTAATATGCCCACTAATAAAGGGTACCAATAGTCCAATATAGATCAATTCTTGGAATTCAATCCTCAAGCTCCCCTTGAGGAAGGAATGGTCAATCAACCTGAGTTCTTTGTCAAGGAGTATCTCAGTAATCTATTTAATGCACAAATAATTGACCACATCATCATTGAATGATTAGATAAAAACCTTTCTTTATTGGTCATGAGGGGAATTAAAACACCACCTAAGTTCAATATGGTTGAACACATCAACATGAGGCCTTTGACACCCCAGACCCTTAGTCCTCTCAGGTTTCACAACTTCCTTTGGGTTCGCAAGCCACTCAGGATCCTCCTCAAGACTCATGGTACCAACCTAAGATGGGGAATGATGTGTGCATATAGATACCACCTTCCCCTATCTAAATTTGATCCATCCACAATGGATTTGGTCCTATCAGTGTTTAGGAGACTGCTTCTACACCACAACCTTAGAATACCATTTCATAGAATGTACCATAACAACCACCCCAAACATCCACTCATCTACCTTATTCAGGAAATGATAGGGACAACTTATCTAATCCTTTGGCCTTTGTGCTTCCTCATGTTCCCCTCATTTCAACACAACCATGTTGTGTAGTTTTCGTACACATGCCCCGCTGAAAGTAGGGACCCTCTTTCACTTTGGTTTTGGTGTCTTGGCCCTTCATTTTAAGGTTTTATCTTGCTTTGGCATGTGCTTAAGTGTTTATCTTGATTACCTAAATCATTCCCCTGAGTTATTCATTGAAGATCTTTAATTTTGAGCTAAGTTCGGGTTTTCACTGAGGTTTGGGACTTTCCACCTTGGTCGGATTTTCCTGGATCCTGCTCAGACTCTAGTTGAGCATTTTCATTCAGATATTTTCAGTCTTTGTGGAATTCCACGTGGTACAAAGTTTTCTAGATTCTATCCTGCTGTTGGGATTTCAGATTTTCCAGCCTCTCTTGCTGATCGACATTAATGCCGTCTGTACCTTTGGCAAACAATGTATTTAACCACTCTTTGTGGTCTTTTTCACTAGTATGTTTCTTGTTTGTTGTCGATTGAGTTGAGTGCATTCTTAGAAGTGTTGGATTTGGATTTGGGGTGTTAAGTTTGAATTAGTTGATTTGAGTGGGGATTTCTGGTGCGTTTATGCCCCTGTTCTTTGTGGATGCCATTGAATTCACATTTGCAATTCTAAGATTGATTCCCACTTCACAATGGTATGTATACTCTTGCCTTGCTTTTAATTGATGATTGTAGATAGAACTTTGACGTTATAGAGCTTATTGGGTTTTAATTCTCTGCATTATTTGAGCATTTTCGTGATTAGGGCTACCCAGCATTGCATCATTTATCATCTCCCAAGCGAGCTTTAAGGTCCTTTGTCTACTTGAGTTTTGATGTATCATGCTTGAGGGTTGTGATTTTCCCCTAGAATTAGCATTCGAAATGTTCAACTTCTAATTTTTCATGTGCGTTAATGGAAAACCTATAGGGTTAGGTATTTCGGGCATCACCATTTAACCATGCATCATTTTTTAAGCTGGCCTTGAATGCTAAAAAAATCCATAGAATGCCTATACTAAACTTGTCCTAAGTTTAAATCCTCAAAATTCATGTTTGATTTGATGGTCTGGGTGAAATCATGATTTTGTATTACAGTTCGGGTTTCGCAGTCAGTTCGGGATTTTTAGTCTCCGGTGGATTTTCTGGCTCTGGCAGGTTTTCCTGACCTCCTCCATTTCCTAGATTTTCTTTCATTTCCCATAATTTGCATGCTTTCAGAGTTTTTCCTTATTCGAAGATTTCTGCTGACCTCCAATTTTCCCAAAGTCTGGTGTTGCCTAGTTCTTTTGAAGTTTACAAAGTGTCTCCCCCTTAGCGGATATCCGTCTCTAGTGGATTTTCCTAAAATCTAGTGAAATGTAAAGAAGTATGGAATAGTTGGGTTTATAAATGATTTATGATGCAATTTATGATTATTCCATGCTATTTTTGGATCTCACATGTGGTTTATTGATTGATAATGATCAAATTTAATTGTTAGTAGGTGTT
The DNA here is from genome assembly GCA_007258455.2 of Sequoia sempervirens. Lineage (NCBI taxonomy): Eukaryota > Viridiplantae > Streptophyta > Pinopsida > Cupressales > Cupressaceae > Sequoia > Sequoia sempervirens. Next base: position 5,031 of record VDFB02083905.1, read on the forward strand.
TCATGATTATTCCATTGGAATCCGGCTGGCTTGGAATTCCCCAAAATTCCTCTTTGGCTCAAATTCTGTGGATGGTCCTGAAACCCAAAGTTTATTGAGATCATTTTATATGAGATTTAATGACATCTTGTTTGTATGGGGTTCATTCTAACGGTGTTTTGATAGATTAACATTGCTTTCTTGTGGTTTTTACTATGATTTATGTGCTGAGTGTAGGTTGAATCTAGCAATACAATGGACGTATCCTTAGTATCTGAGGCAAAAAGGATCAAAATGGACATCAAGAGCAGGATCCCTAAAAGTAAAATTACATCAATCTGGTCTAAGGTAACTGATACAAATGTCAGATTGTGGGATTACGAATAGTTTAAAGGAAGAATGACAGCAAAGGATACTCCTTTGGTGGCTAGAATAATGAAGGAGTTGGGCTTGTCACATGTGGTTGGTTTCCCTTCCATGGTGCAGTGTTATGAGTTGGTCCTTGAGTGTGCAAGACACTATGACCAAGGTACACAGAGAATAATTGGTCCTCAAGGGAGGATTGTGGTGAATCTCAACCCTATTTCCATTGCTCATACTTTTGATATGCCAGAGAAATCCCACGTGGTGGCATTCAACATGAAAGTAGCTCAGGAGTTCTACAATGAACAAACTATCAAATATCAATAGCTCATTAATTCTTGGCTGGAGAAGCCAAAGTCTCATTATTCCAAGTTGCCTAAGCAACTATTCAGAGCAAAGTTCAAGAAAGAATATTATGATGCCATCACTCTTCTTAGAAGGTTGGTTGGATTGAAGAATGCTAGCATGTTTAAGAATTGGATGTGCCATGTGATTGTGAGGATCGAGCAGGAGAAGATTGACTACCATTGGGTAGGAGTCATCAGCAGAGTAATTCATGAACAACTATCTAATGTGTTGCAGACCAAGACCTTCATGATGACTTCATATTTGGTCTATGCACTTGCAAGATTCCACCCCTACAAAGGATTTAGCACAAGGGGAATCTTCGGATAGGGTGTTATTTATGACGTTTTCCCTCAATTGCACCTAGGAAGTTCAAGCTATAGGAGGGTGAATGATGCATTCACCATGCATATCACTAGATTACTTCAGGGTGCAGAACATGTAAGCATTTCTGACCAAGAAGAAGAGCTCATCAAGAAATATGGTGCTTGGTTTATCCAATTCCATACCTTCTCATACATCCGGGTTGATGGTTGTCAGAGAGCTCCTTATAGACTTCCAAGGTACCCCACCGATCAATTATACTATTGGAAGTAACTAGGAAAATCTGTGACTTTGATGCCATTGTCAAGAGAGACAAACATAAGACTAGTTTTGGTGGAGACTTCCCTCTAAGGATTGGCACTGGGGAGGCATGTCCTTCAATTATTTCTGCCCAGGCTTTAGAAGAAGAAATGAGTACTCTTGGTTTATCTTTTCATTCCAATAGATCAAGGTTTGATATCACAGGTAAGGCCCAAAAGAAGGCTAGTAGAGAGTATAGCCATAAGGTCAAATTGGAGGACTATTGGGTCAACTGTAGTGATGAATTTGAGGTTAGGAAGATTAAATTCTCCTAGCTCCCAGCTGAGTCAGTTCAATTGTACAATGTAAAGGAAATTCTTGATCAATTGGAAGATGATGGGGACTTGATTCAAGGTCATGCCTATGAGGAAGTGAAGGATAAGCCAATTGGTGATGTAGAATGGCTAGAAGAAGAAAAAATAGAATTGAAACAACTAATGGATCTATTTATCAAGTTTACTAGGATGTGGGAGTTGGAGAATGAGGGAGTGAAATGCATCTACAATCTAATGGGATATTTGGACCCTCACTCCACTTCTAAGGAATCAACTGAGTAGGAGGATCCTAAAGGTAAGGGCAAGGTGGATTCTCCTTTCAAAATTAAAATTAAGGGTGTTCAGACTGAGGAAGCCCAAGAAATGGGAAAACAAAGAAGGCCAATGGCCAAGAAGAGGATAAGGGCTAGGAAATTTGGCAAGGAGACTGAAAAACAAAATCCTAAGGTTGATGTTCCTATGCCCAAAAGGAGAAGAGTCATAAAATTGTTAGAGAGGGCAAGCTCCAAGGTAGGAGAGGAAGAAGTTACCCCACTGGTGGTAAATGTAGAGAGCTCAGAGGAGAAGGGACAAGTATATACAAGGAGATCTAGGAATCCTTCTCCCAAGGATAGTGTGCCTAAAATAGACCTTCCTCTGGTCACTTCTCATGATGTGCAGCATGATGACGTTCCTTTTTCCCATGAGGCTCATAATGAACCCGAAGAATCTAAAAAGGTTGAAGATCAGCCAGACACTGAGGGGGAGGAATTTCATGAGGGAGATCTTTATAGTGTAGAGGCATAAATTGATAAGGTAATGCAGTCTCCCTTTGTTGCTTCTATGGATTCCCCTATTAGAACTGAAGAGGCCCTTCCAAGAGATAGGGTTTTACCTTTGCCACCTGGTAAAAAAATCAAGGGACGATATTACATCAATTAAGAATTGACTTAGGGTTTTGCCTTTGCCACCTATGGCCGACTTGGATAGGGTGCTTTTGAAGGTTCATGAGATGCTAGATTGAAATAAAGACAAGGGGGAAGGTAGTTAATGATTGGCTACATCAAAATTTCTGATTCCCTATTATTTTTCCATGCATTGGTATGAGCTACATTGGAGATCCTAGGCCGACCTGGATGAAGTTGATGCATTTAATGCATATTTTTCTCATTTTGAATTTGTCTTGGGCAACTTGTTGTGCCTTATTATTATTGTAAAATATTATCTAGGTCGACATGTTTTGGGGGGTTCTATAAATATGGCATTTCCCCTGATTTGTAAGGGTTAAGAAGATATAGATATAGACAAATAGAGAGATAGTTGAAGCGAATTAAGAGTTATCAAGTAGTTGATCTCAAGCAAATATTGTAATAGAAAGCTAGAATTGTTGCTACAGTGGATAATTAGATGCAATTAATGACATTGTGATTTGGTGCCATACTTGTGTTTCTCTTATCTTCCATGGTTCTTGTTATTGTATCTTTAGAATTGCTTTGAGGGAAATCAATATTTAGAATTAGATTTGATTTAATGATGTTTATGATTTGATATTTGAAGTGTTGTAGCAATCCCTGGTCCATACTTTTCACAACCAACTGATTGTTAGTTTCTTTGCAAAGTTAGCCTGGACTCTATATTCATTGTGCTTAGCTCAATTGTGAGGGTTTATTCATTTCAATTGTAATAGGGTTGTTTCAATGAATGTTCATGATCTGAAAATCTTAACACCTTAGAATATTGCACTATTTTTATAAGATTGCAGATTCATCTGGGTCAAGTAGAAATCAGTTTTGAGGGATTGGTCCATTTCAAGTGTTTGTCATTTGCATTGTTAATCTTAGGTTTAATGTTAAGTTTAGAAATTTCCTTGAAACCCTTATCTTTTGTTATTTCTTTGATTATTGGATTAAAATTAGGATTGAAGTATCATCATATTGTTAGATCTGATAAATCAAGATTCAGTATTTTGCTTGTAGTAAGGTCCCATTGTGATTAACGAGCATTTTCACATTTATCACTGGATTGTTTATGCATTGTCAAGACCTAACATTAGAGACCTTGGGGTTATCTCTTGAGGCTTGCTAATATAGATTTACCTTTCAAAAGAGATAGGATAGTTGTATCTTGTCTGAGTTGTTACTGTGTACAAAATATCATCAATAGATTGGTGCTAGGAGGGCTTGAATAATCAAGCTAGATCAATTTTTGAATGCCATCTCTCCTGAAAGATTCATAAGGAGAACCGGATCTTCTCTAGGAGAAGAAGAATTTCAAGAATTACCAAACCCTACTAGGTCAAGAAGGACAAAGAGAAGGGGAGAATCATCATCCTCTCATCCACCTCCGTCATCTCCATCATCTCCATCTTCATCAAGTTCATCTGAGTCTGAGTCTGAGAGCATTCCCATTCCACAACCTCAGCTATTCATAAATCAGCCATTACCACCCCCACCTCCACCAATGGTTTTCCTACCTAATAATCCATCCCCATTGAGCTTTGCTATTTACAATGTCATGCCCAAGAACCCTAAACACTTTTGTTCAAAGTTCCATGTGAATGATCCCAATAGAACTGTTGAAGAACATATTAGGATCTTTCAAACTTTCCTTAAGGATAGAAGAATTAACCATGAGGATGTAGCATGTAGACTTTTTCCTTATTCATTAGGAGAGGATGCATTCTATTGGTACAATCATTTACCTACTGGGTCTATCCAACATTGGACTGAGCTAGAGGCCGTATTCTTGCAGAAGTTTCAGATTCCCATCAGTCCCAATGAGCTCTATCTTCAGTTCACCAATCTTAAGAGAGAGGTCAATGAGCCTATAGCATCCTTCAACAATAGGTTTCATTGTGCCTATACCAGATTGTAGGCTCCTTATGCTGTTGCTGAGCCTACTTCTCTAGAAGTCTATTATGAGGGACTGGACAGTCTGATAACTACCTTTATGAAGTGAAGGAATAACCCTCTTGATAATCTACTTGATGCATATGCAGAGGCTATGAAAGTTAACACTACTTTAAGACAACATTTTTCTGGGCCTTTACCCTCATTAGGACCTGTAACTCACCCTAGACAAGTTCTAGCTCTCAACCAAGCTCTTGCTAATCATACCCTGATCATGAATCCAATACCTCAGTTGCCTCTGGTCTCTCACCCAGGAGCTCCTGTGAGACAAGCTCCACCTGCAATTAGCTATCCTCAACAAAATGTGAATCATCCTCTGCATCCACAACCTCAGGCCAGTTTTCCCACGTATTTGTAGAATTCTGAAGTTCTAAACCAATCACTAAATGCCAATGCTATAGTAGGATACCCTTAGAATAATGCAAATTAGCCTCCATACAGTAATTCTGATAAGAAGAGACTGGATGAATTGTCTGAACAAGTAAAGAAGCTAAATATGGAGGTGACTTACTTGACGAACCAAAATAGTCAGTTGCAAGCTACTCAAAGAAATATGCAGTCTAATCAGAACAAAGAAAATCCACAAGGACAACACTTTGATAGAGGGAAACACAATGAAAGAGGATACAACAACGACAGAGGATATAACCAGGATAGAGGTTAAAACAATGAAAGAGGGTATAACAATGATTAGGGATTTAATAATGACAAAGGGTATAATAATGATAGACGACATTGTTAGTGGTTTTTCTTGTAAACCAGGTTGGTCTCCTATTCTACCTATGGAATAGCCATCTCCAATCAAGGGCAGCTCAGAGGACCTAGACCAACTGACAAGATTCAGTCAAAGGCTAAGATCTTCTGCACTTTAGGCTCTGCAGAACCAGGGTGGGTATACCCACACAATGCCTCAAATAAGACTAGACATTGCTTTTTATAGCAGATGACTCCTAATGCCAAGTATTGAGAACTTCAAATGGGGCTAGATTCCCAGTTACGAAACACTTGAAGCAACAAGGAGGCAAGACAAGACATCAAGCAAAAGATATCCAATGATTTATATGAATTTTTTTCTGAGAGGGATAGGGTGCAAGAAAGATCAGTGCCTAATCTAGGGTTATGGAGTCACACACAAAATATGGAATTCATCTGCAAAAATGACTCAATCACTGGATTTTTTTTTGCTAATGCCTTACATCAGCTATCAGTGCCTTACAACTACAATCTGGCTCTTGTATCAACTAGACTCTTCTTACCAAATCCAACTTGCAAACAAATAATCACTGCTATCTATTCAAAGGATTTAACTACTTCCTTGAAGTAGACCTATCAACAAATAACACAGTCCCATGAAGTATGAGAAGATGAACAAAAACACCTTATGCATTTATTCAAATGATTAAAAGCCTACAAATGTGGAGACAATATGATGATATGCATGAAAGATACGCATCTTCATGTATTCCTGCTTAACTAATTACATTTATAGAGGAATTCAACATTACAGTTTACACACTCAAAAATGACCTAAGACCAAACCCTAATCTATCCAAGGCTGGTCCACAAAGTCAGAAAAATGGAATTGAACCAAAGGAACCAAACCCAAGGGACCGAACCCCTCATCCTGGCTGTGAATTCTCCCTTTATAGGAACAGGGAGACCAACAAGCAACCGGCCAGGGAAAATACACGTCAGCAGTTAACTAAACAAACCCTAAACAACACACAGGCCACATCACCAGTCCACATCAAACCCCAACTTCATCGTGACCAATCAAAACCCTCACTATGACCTTCAACAACTTCTCTAGTCTCAAAAATGCCTCTGGTCAGATCTCTATCAGGAGGGACATTCTTGCACGGATAGAGATCAATCAACTCACACCAAATCTACTGCCAAATCTGCACATCCATACTCGAGCCATGCCATCCTTGTCCCAGAGTCGCATTGCCATGAATGCTAGCCGTGCCAGGTTTTACCTAATTTCAACTCTCTATAGCCATGAACGCTTCTAGGGCTTCTATTTTCACACGACGCCAATACAAAACCCCTCAATCGCGGGTTTATTTGAAACTTGATCATCGATCATCCGGAGATCGGACGGGCCATTGCATTCTCACAGGATGTATTGAGCTTGCATCACATTTTATCGTGAGACCTAATGAGTATTCCCTTGATCTCTACTCACTTACCAAGGGCCATTGATCTATGTGGTCCTTTGCATGGCATACCTAACATTTGGCCATTGATAACCATCGAGCACCTGTATCATTCTGATTAAAACATCACCATTCAAATTTGGCAATATGCAATAATTTGTGGCTTTGTTGTTTCGGAGTTTTACCTTTCAGACCTTGCGCTGACTTTCAATACAATAATGATTCCCACCGACTGTCCTTTTAGTACGTTGTATATATGATACCCGAAGACCCGGTACCACCCATTCTCTCAAAGCTCTCTATTCACTTGTGTGTCGCTGAGACAACTCAAAGCTTATGCCGACAAAGACCCTTTTATGTTCCATCGGTGAGACTGAAGGTTAGTTTTTGAGACCTCTCAAATTCGGCAAGACATTATATCAATAGCCACAATTCATGCCGAGAGACATCCATAACTTCCTTTGTCGAGCGACCAAGAGGAATTCACCGATGTTAGCTAATCAATGCTCCAAGTTTCATTGAAGTGAATCCCCATGTTATGTCACACATAGACACTTCTCCGACTTCTATTCCAAAACTCCCAAACTCTTGCCGACACTTCCATCCACTACCTGGCTTGGGCAGACTCCAGCAAATTTTATTTGTTCACCCACGTCCATTCTAGCTTTTCTAGCTCGGTATAACATTTCAATTTCGATAAGACCCTATCCCGACTGTATACCATAAGCCGATAGAGAATACTTTCCGTCGCCGAAATACAATAGAAGTCTCACCGACTGCGGCCTGAAAGATAAATTCAATCGCCAAGACATCTGAAATGTCTTGCCGATAGGCAACTCAGACATTTCAAATTGATCAAAGAATGGGCGATTTGGCTAGACGTCATAGCAGTGGGCCGGTAAAAATGGTAACAAGGGGCCAGTTAACGATTGGACAAAGGGGTTCAGGGGGAAATTAAGTTGCAGGTGTACCGGCCAGGTAGGTCAATGAATCAAAAAGCGAGCGGAATGGGAACCAAACAAGGTTAGAGCAGGAACCAGGAAAGAGATGGAGTCAGAGCTAGAGCGGGGGAAGAAACGAAAATAAAAAATGACCACCCAAGACCAAGACCCAACCCGGATCTGCCTCCGCAAAAGATAGAGGAAGGGAGACGTGAGCAGATCAGAACCCATAACTAGAACCCAAAAAAGGTTCCAAAACCTGTTCTCATTCCAATCCTGCGCCAGCCAAAGGAAACAAAGTAAAAAAACAAAGGGAAGAACGTGGAGAGGAAAACGACCAGTGACCGACACAGGGCAGAAAGGGAAAGAAACTCTAATCACGCAGAATTAGAACTGGGACAGATGCATGAATAGGAATTAGAACTTCAAAATTTGGAAAAGTTCTAGTTCCATTCAAGCATCCATTCCACCTCTGATAAAACAAAATAAATCCAAGTCAAGCAAAAGAGAAAGGGGAACCGAACTAAAAGCCCAAAAACGGGGAAAAGAAAAACCAAGAAAAGACCCTAACATAGGCCACCACAACGGAGAGATGAAAACTAGCACGCTAGGCTCAACCTTTGTGGGAGCCCATTTAACCCACATGCAAAAATGAAAAAGATAAAACCCGTGCTTCGCTGGATTTGAACGAAAAAAACAAGGGCATTACCAACCAGGAACTCCAAAAAGATGCAACCAAAAAAGCGCCCTTAATATAGGCCTTTGTTAGATGTATGCCTCCGGGATTATTAGCAGAATCTAAATTCACTGGGAGGGCTGCAATGTGTGAAAACAAAAGGAAACCCAAAACAGTGAGGAGCTAATCAGACAAGGTTAGCAGACACAGCAAAACAAAACTGACCAGAAAAGCAAAATCCTAACCTAATGTTCATGGAAAAAGAAATGCTTTAGATGAAGCACCACTTCGAGAATTGTCCATGAACAGTCAATTCAAGGGTCACATTTATTCATTCCTTGTTTCATCTGATGACACCAGGCCACCAAATGAAAAAGAGGGCTAGCATTTACCCCTGTCAAATACTATTTTGTAGAATGAGCTGGTCTCTCCTAACTCATACTTGCCTCTGCCAAACTGCAACAATATAAGTGAATGCACCTCTGCAAACATAAGTATTAGGTTGCCCTTGTGCAAGTGAAAACTTACTCTCTGTTTAGTTTTATCTTCAACTAGCAACCAGTTCCAATAAACTTTATCATTGCCACACTCTTCATTGTCTGATTTTTTGTGATGTGGCAATACCTGTGAATACTGATCAAGACCATATGAAAACATAGTCTGATCACAAATAGCTACCTGATAAAACATGTTAGTACCTCTAAATAGGCTGTCATATTCATCATTATAAACATGTACATGATCTTTATGCATTTGAAAGTCAGGCATACTTTCAAAATATTGACTGCTATGTGACAACAATCTTTCATATTCACTATTTACATTACCCTGAAGCTAAAAACAACTAGCTCCAGTGCTTTGCATATTGTCACATTCTGTGAAAACTTCATCAAGTGTATACAAAGGAATACACTCACCATTCAACACATCTTGCAACTACTCTATATCATTTTTAGTAGGAGGAGGCACATCATTAATACAATGATGGTTTAAACTACTACTCCCACTTCCTTTTTTCACTTGGCTCTATTCTTCATCATGCTAGCAATGAGAGTCACCAAAGGACTTTAACTCATCCTCATGGGCTATCCAACTGTCATCATCATCCCAATCTTGCTCATCATTGAGCAACTCTGGTTCAGAAGCACAATCTAATTTCAGGCTGAAATCAGTGTCATCATGATCTGCAAGATCACCATTAGAAGGGGCATTAGAATCACTTGCATCATACCTTGCATCCTGTAGGTCCTCATCATCAAGAGTGATATGAGTTACCCACAACAACCTAGAGTTGTGTTAGAAAATCTAATATTTGTTCACAACTTAGTAGGTTACTTCTCTGTCCTACCCTCTCAACCACTTCTTCCTCTTCTTGACCTCTACCAGGACTAGATACATCACCAAAGGTATCAAGGAAAAAAGTTCTGAGCTGATACCATGAAACAATGGAGTGCACTGGTAAGCAAGTGAACCAATCATCGGCCACACCTTCTAAAGATCTGACAAATAGCTTCATGACCACATCCTCTTTTTCAACCTGACAGTCTCCAATGAAATCAATAAAAAGTTGCATATGTCTTGATGTTGATTCCTCAACACCACCTTTAAACTTGGGTAAATATTTATTGATTCCCCTAGGGGCAGCATGTGGGTAACCCTAGATTTTATCAAAATCCAAAGGGTTGTATCTTTCACTATCATACTCCCTCTTATGAAGACAAGACTATGCCTTAAGTATGGTATCATAGCTTGTAGAGGGAGAAACAGGACAATAATGCATATTGCAAATGAAATTTATCCCTCTACAACTATCCAGTTGCAATATTCAAACTTCCCTTGATGCTAGTGCTTGATCTCATCAAATAAAGGTGAATAAAGGTTTTTTTCTTTTTTTTTATGTTCAAAAAGTATGAAGAATACCTGGAAACATTGCAGCCATGGAACTATTCTTTGAATCTTCAATAGGTTCACCTTGACAGAGTCACCACCTCCTTGTAGAGGACTGAACTTCAAATGGTATGAAGCTCACACACATGTACATTCTTCTCTGAGTTCATTCCACTGACATAGGATGATAGATATTTTAGGCTCATTGCAACAAGACCTCCTCCAGGCTTGAACCTAACCAACATGGCAAACAAATATGACTCTTTGATAAGGTAAGACTCTAGTTACTCCCTAGCAAATTCACCATCTTGTTGGTCACTCAGATGGGCAAATGAGAAGTCACACTAGCAAACTTCTGATTACAAACTGTATTACAACTTGTTTATCCCCAGCGGAGTCACCATCTTGTTGGTGGTTTTTTTTGCAAACCAGGTTGGTCTCCTATTCTACCTATGGAATAGCCATCTCCGATCAAGGGAAGCTAGAAGGACCTGG
>VDFB02083905.1:21199-165903 GCA_007258455.2 Sequoia sempervirens
GACTAGAAAAGAAAAAACCTAACCTAATGTTCATGGAAAAAGAAATGCTTCAGATGAAGCACCACTTCGAGAATTGTCCATGAACAGGAAATTCAAGAGTCACATTTATTCATTCCTTGTTTCATCTGATGACACTAGGCCACCAAATGAAAAAGAGGGCCAGCATTTACCCCTGTCAAATACAATTTTGCAGAATGAGCTGGTCTCTCCTAACTCATGCTTGCCTCTGCCAAACTACAACAATATAAGTGAATGCACCTCTGCAAACATAAATATCAGGTTGCCCTTGTGCAAGTGAAAACTTACTCTTTGTTTAGCTTTATCTTCAATTGGCAACCAGATCTAATAAACTTTATCATTTCCACACTCTTCATTGTATTATTTTGTGTCATGTGGCAATACCTGTGAATACTGATCAAGACCATATGAAAACATAGTCTAATCACAAATAGCTACCTGATAAAACATGTTAGTACCTCTAAACAGGCTGTCATATTCATCATTATAAACATGTACATGATCCTTATGCATTTGAAAGTCGGGCATACTTCCAAAATGCTGACTGTTATGTGACAACAAGCTATCATATTCACTATTTACATTACCCTGAAGCTGAAAATAACTAGCTCCAGTGCTCTGCATATTGTCACATTCTGTGAAAACTTCATCAAGTGTATACAAAGGAATACACTCACCATTCAACACATCTTGCAACTGCTCTATATCATTTTCAGTAGGAGGAGGCACATCATTAGTGCAATGATGGTTTAAACTACTACTCCCACTTCCTCTTTTCACTTGGCTCTATTCTTCATCATGCTAGCAATGAGAGTCACCAAAGGACTTTAACTCATCCAGATGGGTTGTCCAACTGTCATCATCATCCCAATCTTGCTCATCATTGAGCAACTCTAGTTCAAAAGCATAATCTGATTTCAGACTAAAATCAGTGTCATCATGATCTGCAAGATCACCATCAGAAGGGGCATCAGAATCACTTGCATCATACCTTGCATCCTACAGGTTCTCATTGTCAAGACCGATATGAGTTGCCCACAACAACCTAGAGTTGTTGTGTGCATACCGTTGATATTCTGTGGTTAGTAAATCTGATATTTGTTTACAACTTAGTAGGTTACTACTCTGTCCTACCATCTCAACCACTTCTTCCTCTTCTTGACCTCTACTAGGACTAGATACATCACCAAAGGTATCAAGGAACAAAGTTCTGAGCTGATACCATGAAACAATGGAGTGCACTGGTAAGAAAGTGAACCAATCATTGGCCACACCTTCTAAAGATGTGACAAATAGCTTCATGACCAAATCCTCTTTTTCAACTTGACAGTCACCAATGAAATCAATAAAAAGCTACATATGTCTTGATGCTGATTCCTCAACACCACCTTTAAACTTGGGTAAATATTTATTGATTCCCCTAGGGGTAGCATGTGGGCAACCCTAGATTTTATCAAAATCCAAAGGGTTGTATCTTTCACTATCATACTCCCTCTTATGAAGACAAGACTGTGCCTTAAGCGTGGTATCATAGCTTGTAGAAGGAGAAATGGGACAACAATGCATTTTGCAAATGAAATCTATCCCTCTACAACTATCCAGTTGCAATATTTAAACTTCCGTTGATGCTAGTGCTTGATCTCACCAAATAAAGGGGAATAAAGTTTTTTTTTTTTATGTTCAAAAAGCATGAAGAATACCTGGAAACATTGCAGCCATGGAACTATTCTTTGAATCTTCAATAGGGTCACCTTGATAGAGTCCCCACCTCCTTGCAGAGGACTGAACTTCAAATGGTATCAAGCTCACACACATGTACATTTTCCTCTGAGTTCGTTCCACCCATAGAGCACCATAGATATTTTAGGCTCATTACAACAAGACCTCCTCTAGGCCTGAGATTCTTCAAACTTTGAACCTAACCAACATGGCAAACAAATATGACTCTTTGATAAGGCAAGACTCTAGTTACTCCCTAGTAGAATCGCCATCTTGTTGGTGACTCAGATGGGCAAATGAGAACTCACACTAGCCAATTTCTTATTACAGACTTTATTACAACTTGTTTATCCCTAGCAAAGTTGCCATCTTGTTGGTGATTTTTCTTGTAAACCAGGTTGGTCTCCTATTCTACCTATGGAATAGCTATCTCTAATTAAGGGTAGCTTGAAGGACCTAGACCAACTAACAAGATTTAGTCAAAGACTAAGATCTTTTGCACTTTAGGCTCTACAGAACCAGGGCGGGTATACCCACACAATGCCTCAAATAAGACTAGACATTGCTTTTTATGGCAGATGACTCCTGATGCCAAGTGTTGAGAACTTCAAATGGGGCTAGATTCTCAGTTACAAAATACTTGAAGCAACAAGGAGGAAAGAAAAGACATCAAGCAAAAGATATTCAATGATTTATATGAATTATTTTCTGAGAGGGATGGGGTGCAAGATAGATCAGTGCCTTACAACTACAATCCTACTCTTGTATCAACTAGACTCTTCTTACAAAATCCAACCTGCAAACAAATAATCACTGCTATCTATTCAAAGGATTTAACTACTTCCTTGAAGCAGACCTATCAACAAATAACATAGTCCCATGAAGTATGAGAAGATGAACAAAAACACCTTATGCATTTATTCAAATGATTAAAAGCCTACAAATGTGGAGACAATATGATGATATGCATGAAAGATAAGCATCTTCATGTATTCCTGCTTAACTGATTGCATTTACAGAGGAATTCAACATTAAAGTTTACAGACTCAAAAATGACCTAAGACCAAACCCTAATCTATCTGAGGCTGGTCCAAATAGTCAGAAAAATTTAACTGAACCAAAGGAACCAAACCCAAGGGACCAAACCCCTCATCCTGGCCATGAATTCTCCCTTTATAGGAACAGGGAGACCAACAAGCAACCGGCCAAGGAAAATAAACGTTAGCGGTTAACCGGACAAACCCTAAACAGCACGTAGGCCATGTCACCAGTCTATGTCAAACCCTAACTGTATCATGACCAATCAAAACCCTCACTATGACCTTCAACAACTTCTCTGGTCTCATAAATCCCTCTGGTCAGATATCTGTCAGGAGGGACATTCCTGCACGGATAGAGATCAATCAACTCGCACAAAATCTACCACCAAATCCATGTGTCCATACTCAAGCCATGCCGTCCTTGTCCTAGAGTCACGTTGCCATGAATGCTAGCTCGGCAGAGCCAGAGACCAACTCTCTATAGCCATGAATGCTCCAGGCTTCTACTTATTTTGCGTGCACCGTCAATACCAAATCCTGACCGTGGTTTAGTTTGAAACTCGACCATCGATCATCTGAGATCGGATGGGCATCACATTCCTCATAGGATGTATTGATCGATCACATTTTATCGGCGAGCTGAACAAGAGCCCTTGATCTCTATCATTGGCCATTGCGGGCCATTAATCTATGTGGTCCTCTGCATGGCATACCTGACATTCGGCGATTGATAACCATCAAGCACCTGTATCATTCTGATTAAAACATCACCATTCACATTTGGCACATGCACACTTGCGGCCTTTAAGTTGCTCAGGTTTTACCTTTCTGCATCCTGGAGCTCACAATAGATCGCCAAGACATTAATGATCTCACACTGACTGAAACCTTTTTCTTTTTGTGCATCGCTATAATATTAAGATATCAGGAAGACCTTCTGTAGAGCACGCCATGTCTTTCCGAAAGTCTTCATTCACTTGTGTGTTGCTGAGACAACTCAAAGCTTATGTTGATGAAGACCCTTTTATGTTCCATCAGCAAGACCAAAGGTCACTCCCCAAGAGACCATCTCCAAAATTCCATTGACGCCTGATAGCCGAGATTCAACGCCGAGGACATCCATGTATACTCGAAAGCAGACCGGGGAACCTTCCGAGATGTACGCTGAATGTTCCAAGTCTGGCGGTGGTCCCATATCGATATGTCGGGGAACATGAACTGCTTCACTGGGGCTTATTCGAAAATCGGACTCACGTTACGCTGTCGGTTGGTGCTTGACCGATGATTCGGCCGTTGCGCATTAAAGTACTTTCATCTAAAGTGAGTCGGGTGCTAACATTCGAATTTTGTTGAACCCTAATCACATTGCCGACAGAGATACTTTATGTCCGCAAAATGCAATGAAGTCTTCAGCGTACCGGTTGAAAGATAAATTCAATGCAGCCAGAACATCTAAAATGTCTTCTCGATGGAACAACAACATTTGATTGGATCAAGAGGCAGGTGTACTCGGTGGAGACTTTATCATGAGGAGTCCTGTGAGAGCCCGGTGGCAGTATGAGGGGTCAGTGCGAGATGAGACAAAGGGTCTCGGGGGGAACTTAAGTTGCAGGTGTACTGGCTAGGCAGGTCAATGAATCAAAAAGCTAGCGGAATGGGAACCAAAAAAGGTTGGAGCCAGAACCAGGAAACAGATAGAGACAGAGCTAGAACCAGGGAAGAGATGGAGTCAGAGCTAGAGCAGGGGAAGAAATGAAAACCAAAATGACCACCTGAGACCAAAACCCAACCTGGATCCACCTCCACAAAAGACAAAGGAAGGGAGATAGGAGTGGAGCAAAACCTGAAACTGGAACGCAGAAATGGTTCCAAAACTTGTTCTCATTCCGATCCCGTGCCCGCCAAAGGAAACAAAGCAAAAAATAAGGGGAAGAACAAGGAGAGGAAAACAACTAGTGACCGATGCAGGGTAGAAAGGGAAAGAAACTCTAATCATGTGGAATCGGAACTGGAGACGGCTGCGTGAATAGGAATTAGAACTTCAGAATTTGGAAAAGCTCTAGTTCTATTCAAGCATCCATTCTGCCTCTGATAAAACAAAAGAAAATCCAAGGCAAACAAAAGAGAAAGGGGAACCTAACTAAAATCCCAACAACAGGGAAAAGAAAAGCCAGGAAAAACCCTAACACAGGCCGCCCCATAGAGAGATGAAAACTAGCACGCTGGGCTCAACCCTTGTGAGAGCCCATTTAACCCACGTGCTTAAATGAAAGATAAGACTCACAAGCCAAGGATTTGCAATGAAAAACAAGGGCACACAACCAGAACCTAAAAGATAACCAAAAAAAGGCTCTAACAGACATAACTATGATAAAGGATAGTCCTCAGGCCAGAACTTTAATCGAGGGCAAGGTGGTGGAAAAGGGTTTGATAGGAGGCAACCACCAAGGCAGAACAAAGCTTGGAACATAGGGCCTAATAATGCAGGAGTCCCCAACCCATTGGATCAACTAGTTAATCAGCTTGTCAATCAGCCAATTAATCAAGAGAAGCCTCCTAGTAGTGTATATCTAGCTCAGGTTGCTTTATCAGGATGGTGTAGGCTCCACAAAACAAGTCAGTATTCTGAGTTAGATTGTCAATAATTCTAAACAACAGCCTCAATTTTCTAGTATGAAGTGGGAAACAATGCAAGTAGTTAGGAAATAGTGCCATCTGCTCGTTATGATTCATCGGTGTTGGTGCTAAATCATGCTCCTTTTCCTCAAAGGAGAATGCACCTGAAGAAGAATTTGATCAGTTGGAGGAAGAGGCAGACTAGGTATGCAATGAAGATGAAATGAAAGTTATTTGATGAGAATCCAATGAATGATAATGGTCCCAGAGATGAAGAGGATGCTTATGTTGAAGAAG
The DNA here is from genome assembly GCA_007258455.2 of Sequoia sempervirens. Taxonomy (NCBI): domain Eukaryota; kingdom Viridiplantae; phylum Streptophyta; class Pinopsida; order Cupressales; family Cupressaceae; genus Sequoia; species Sequoia sempervirens. The sequence goes on from VDFB02083905.1 coordinate 26,890, forward strand.
TACATACCTTCTAGAGACTTGTCAAGAAGTATAACTTGAGGGAATTGCCACATAGACGTCCACAAGCTGGAGGTCTCCTTTTACTACTTCCATTCCACTGAAAAATTTCAACACACCTCTAGATCCTAATGCTAGCAATAATCCATCACTGCTTCAGGTGTCCAAGCAATATTTATCTCAAGATCAAGGACATATGGACTTGCCAAAAGGAAGAGGTGTTGATGCAAACAAGGACAAGGTGATGGAAAACCCGAAAGAGACCCCTGCTAATCTCGGTGAGGAACAATTAGCCCTGTATGTTGCAGAGGAACTCAAAAAATTAAAGGTAAGCCTATTTGCATTTGAGTTACTAAGAGTTCCAACCATTAGGAATGCAGTTCTAGGAGCTTATAATGTAAATTCCATGTCACAAGATAAATTAGTTAGCAAAAGTGTCAATAAGGCTACTAGTTCTTAGTTAGTGGGAACGTAAAATCAGATTCGTAATCAAGTACATATGCCTCCTGAAGATAAGGGAAAAGAGAAATACAAGACTCAAGTCACTCAAGTGGATACTCCCTTAACTCTGTTTCAAGGGAAGAAAAATACTCCTCCATTCCTCATTTTTGTTTGCATATTTGGTAAGAATTTGCATAATTTTTTACTAGATTTTGGTGCCCTTTGGTGTCTGTAGAGCGATGGGTATTACTCCTACTGACTCGTAAAAGAAAGTTACACAATTGGATAGGACTGAAGTAAATTTTGTAGGGAAATTAAATATGATTCATATGCAAGTAGCTTTTGATCCTGGAATTCATCAAGTTATCAATATACAAGTGGCTGACATACATGATGCTTATGGCTTAATTATGGGAAGAGACTTCACTAGAGCCTTGAATGGATATGTTTTGACTAATCACTGTCATATGTGACTTCCCTAGAAGGGAGTGCCGAACCAGATTAGAATTGAAAGAGAACCCAAAATGAAGTACATGATCACCAAATATCAAAATACCTCAAATGAAATTATTATATCAGAAGTAAGTATGGAAAATTAAATGCTTGCGACCCCTTTTGAAGAGTTAGATGAAGAGGAAGTCCACATGTTGCATACAATGTCTGCTGATCTCATAGAAAAATCTAGTGGTACTAAAGCCTTAGTGGAACCAATTGAAAATGACAATGATTTGGAAGATAGTCAGCTTGGTTTGTTAGATAATTTTTAGGAGTTCATTAAAAAATGCATTGAAGATCAGGTTTAGTTGGGAAGAGAAATGAATTTTGGAGAGCTACTTTTTCCCAATTGGTGCAGGGTGCATAATGCTTCCCATTCAAAACTTGACTGTTGCTTGTGCCAGGCTGTAGTGGAACAAATACAAAAGTGTATCAACCCCACTCTAGTAGTCAAAATTGATATCTAGAATGTTCAAGAAGATCCCAAAGGGAAAAAGATGATTTTTTCTGAAGAACCATCCAACAACAATAGTGCAAGAGATACTGCAAGGAAGTCTACAATTACTAGCCGTTGGACTTTAAGATTCAATGGGTCCAAATCAAAGCAAGGAGGTGGGGCATGATTTGAGCTAATCAGTCCAAAAGGTAAGACATTTTTTGCTACTCATAGACTTCAATTTCATTGTATGAATAATGTAGCAGAATATGAGGCTTTGGTTCATGGACTATTAATGGCATTAAAGAAAAAAGTTAAGATCTTGCAAGTTTTTGGGGATTCTGAGTTAGTAGTCAAGCAAGCTAGGAGACAATACTCTTGTCATGACAGAAGGATGACCAACTATAGACACAAAGTATGAGATCTCATTGAAGGATTTGATGCCTTCAACATTCAGTTGATTGTACGAAGTAAGAACCAGATAGCTCACTCTCTTGCTCAGGTAGCTAGTACCTTGCAACCTCTGTCTCTTTCAGGATTAAAAATTTTTACAGTGGAACTAACCCCAGTACCCTCAGTACTTGACAATGTCACCAACTTCCAGGTTTTTGAAGATGACAAGCATATCTTAGATTTTATCAGAAATACAGATGTCTTTGCTTCTCAAATCATTGATGAAACTAAGCTTCAAGAAGTAGAGATGGATTTGGAAGGTGTAATTAATTTGAATACCAACAAAATTCCCAAAGGAATGGTACAATTAGAAAGAATATTTGATCTAGACAAGGTCAAGGAGCAAGAACAGGATACCAGGAAAGAGTCCATTAGTGGATAGTGTGACAAATATGATATGGGATCTCAGGATGATCCCAAAAATGTCTATATTGGTAAAGTATGCACTCTAGAAAAAAGAAAAGGAATCATCGATGCATTACATAGGTATCTAGATGTGATAGCCTGGAGTTATGAAGACTTAAGACTTACGACACATTGATCATAACCCATACTATCCTTCTCAACCTAGGGGTAAGACCTTTTAGATAGAGGCAAAGGCCCATCAATGCCTTATTGGAACCCATAATACAGAAGGAAGTGGAGAAATTGTTGTCTGCAAGAATCATATTTCTAGTTAGACACTCAACTTCGGTAGCAAACTTGGTTCCAGTGTGAAAGAAAAATGGTGAAATCAGGTTATGTGTAGATTTCAGGAATCTAAACAGACCATCAAAGAAGGATAATTATCCAATTCCTTCACTGGATGAAGTGCTCTAGATTGTCAATGGATCTCAGATGATGTCCTTCCTACATGGTTATTCAGGATACAACTAGGTCATGGTGCAATATGAGGATAGACACAAGACTACTTTTACAACCAAGTGGGGGACATTTTCCTACAGAAGGATTCCTTTTGGCTTGATTCATGTTGGAGCCACATTCCAAAGAGCCATGGACATTTCCTTTAAAGACATAATTGGTAAGTGCATAATAATTTATATGGATGATCTGATAGTCTTTTCAAAGAAGAGAGGTGATCACATCTCAGAGTTGTGCAAAGTTTTTCAGAAATGCAGAGAGTTTTGTATATCACTCAATCCAAAGAAATGCATCTTTGGAGTTACAGAAGGTAAATTGTTAGGGCATGTTCTCTCTGAGAAATGAATTGTAATTGATCCAGAACACATAGAGGCCATTCTCAAGATTCCACCACTTGCTAGTAAGAAAGAGATGAAATCATTCTTTGGTAAGATTAATTTTGTGAGGAAATTCATTACTGGGTTTGCGGAAATAGTTAAACCATTGAATGCAATGTTGAAGCAAGAGGCTAAGGTTGAATGGAGTGTAGAGGCAAAGGAAGCATTTGCAGAGATAAAGAGGGCTATTGTTGAAGCTCCAATTTTGGTGAGTCCAGACTATGCTAAACTGTTCTTTATATATTCATTCACTTCTGACCACTCCTATGCTGCTATGTTGACTCAAAAATTTGATCAAGGAAATGAGCATCCTATAGCATTCATGAGTGCACCATTGAAGGATGCAGAGCTGAGATACCCAAATTTGGAAAAGCAGGCTTATGCTTTAGTCAGGGTTGTAAAGAAATTTAGACATTATATCCTCAGAAACAAGATTTTTGCTATAGTTCCTGATCCTGCAGTTAAGTTGTTGTTAATGTAGAATGAGTTAGGAGAGCGTAGGGCTAAGTGGGTGACTATGTTACAGGATTATGACATTGAGATTTAAGCAATGAAACTGGTAAGAGGGGAAGGACTTACAAAGACAATGGCGGAGACATGCCTTGATCTTACAGTTCAGAACTATAATTTAGAGGATGTTTCTCCTGGTGAGTGGTATGATGATATTGTTCATTATCTCCTGACTCAGAGATGCCCTGATCATCTTAATGCAGTACAAAGAAGGGTGTTGTGCTTAAAGAGTGACAGTTTCATGCTGAAGGGAGCTGCCCTATACAAGAGAAATCATGAGGATGTCTATTTGATGTGCCTAGGAAAGACAGTCAGAAAGGGTGATGTTGGAATTTCATGACAGATATGGTATAGGCCATGGATCAACAACTTCTACAATGAACCAGATTTTGAGAGCTGGTTACTATTGGCCAACACTGTTTAAGGATACATACAACCACGTCAGAATTTTTCATGTGTGTCAGACTATGGAAGCCAAAGAGAAGTATGCAACACTCCCACTCTAGCCAGCCTTTGAAGTAAAACCTTTTGCACAGTGGGGAATGGACTTCATAGGTCTAATTAATCCACCTTCCTTTGTGGGTCACAGGTATATCCTTACTGTCACTAATTATTTTACAAGATGGATTGAAGCCCTTGCTTGCAAGCAATGCACTTTTGAGGTGGTAATTAATTTTGTCAAATCAAATATTATCAACCGCTTTGGATGTCTTATGCCTTTAGTTTGTGATAATGGTCCTACATTTTCATTGTTAAAGTTTTCTAATTGGGATTTCAATCATGGGATTATCATTAAATTTTCATCTAACTATTATCCTCAGGGTAATGGTTTGGCTGAGTCATCCAACAAAAATCTTCTGACTATTATTCGTAAACTGTTAGAAAGAAATGCGAAAGATTGGCATACCCAACTTAGATTTTCTCTTTGGGAAGATCGTACAAGGAATAATACTTCCATAGGAATATCACCTTACCACCTAGTTTATGGGTTAGAGCCTATGTTTCCCATTTAGTTAAAGATCCCCACCTTGTAGTTCATTAATGACTATTATGACGAGGGAGATAAACATGAGGCCAGACTTGCTGAATTGTTAAACTTTGGCTTGGTCCTTACTCCACTTCATAAATTCTGGGAGATAATGCTTTCCGTTTGAAAATTCTCACTGGAGAGGATATCCCACTGCCTGTCAATGGGCAGTATTTGAAGCATTATTTCCAATCTTGAGCTATTTTCGGCTCTTTTCTTGTATATAGTTAGATTAGGTTTCCTTTCTGTTTTGTTTTCTTTGCTTTGCTTTGGTTAGCTTAGGTTTCCCTTTCCGCTTTGCTTTTGTTTGTTTTGGTTAGTGTAGGTTTTATTTTGGTGTGGTTTTTGTTTTTTGCTTTGCTCTTGCTTTGAGGGTTTTCCTGTTTTCACCTAGATGTGTTGCACCTGTATGAAAAATATATCATTATCTGGGACTATTCTGAGGATCTTCCTTTGGTGGACTCTAGTCTTGTATCTCGAAAGGATGGTTGAAGTCTTTGCTATTGCCAATAGTCTCAATGTTTGATTTATTGAAGATGGGTCACAGGTTTTGATTTGAATTTGAAATATTCTAAAATCTTATATCTCTCATATCTTAAGAATCTTGATGTTACTGTAAGAATCCTAGTGAAGTTTTGTCAGGTGAAAAATCCTATTTCTGCTTTAGCGCCACTATGATTCTCAGCCCTGAGTGTGAACTTCATTGTTCACAGGTTGAAATGAAAAGTGACACATAAAGAATATCAAAATAAAGAAAAGTGAAATATTGAAAATCAAAAGAATAAATTCAACTTATCAGGGGTATCTGAATATCTCTATTGGGGCTATAGACGCCTGGCTAGCAATAGAGCTATGTTCAGGAGAGTCACAACGATAACCTCCTCAGGGATATGGACGCTTAACTAGCAGTGAGGCCCTATCTAGGTTGCTTTTGAATATAGAATCCTTATGTAGCCTGACATGACTAAGCTTGGTTTCTGTAGTAGCTCAAGGCGGGAAATGAACTCATATGCACACACTTGGATTTTTAGTTTATGGAAGATTTTGTCTACCGTTTGGTTCTGATTCTTTTAATCTTTGCATTCTGATCTATTTGTTTGGTAGTGAGATTGAAACCAGAGATTTTGGGTTCTTGATTCATGTTCATCATTGAATGCTCTAGAGCATTTTCCTAGTAGATTCGCCATTTGTTATGCAGTTTTCACACACACCCCGCTGAAATCAGGGACCCTCTTTCGCTTTGTTTTTGGTGTCTTGGCCCTTCATTTTGAGGTTTTATCTTGCTTTGGCATGTGCTTAAGTGTTTATCTTGATTTCCTAAATCATTCCCCTAAGTTATTCATTGAAGATCTTTAATTTTGAGCTAAGTTCAGGTTTTCACTGAGGTTTGGGACTTTCCACCTTGGATGGATTTTCTCGGATCCTGCTCGGACTCTGGTTGAGCACCATCGTTTGGAAATTTTCAGTCTTCACAAAATTCTGCATGGTCAATTTTTCTGGATTTCGTCCTATTGTTGGGTTTCGGATTCGTCAGCCTGTCTTTTCGATCGACATTAATGTCATCTGTACCTTTGGTGAATGATGTATTTAACCACTCTTTGAGCTCTTTTGCACTATTATGTTTGTTGTTTGTTATCGATTGAGTTGAGTGCATTCTTAGAAGTGCTGGATTTAGATTTGAGGCATTAAGTTTGAATTGGTTGGTTTGAGTGGGGATTTCTGGTGTGTTTCTGCCCCTGTTCTTTGTGGACGCCATTGAACTCGTATATGTTGTTCTGAGATCGATTCCCACTTCGTATGTATGTGTTTTCCTTGCTTTTAATTGATGATTGTAGATAGCACTTTGATGTTATAGAGCTTATTGGGTTTTAATTCTCTACATTATTTGAGCTTTTCCATGGTTAGGGATGCCCAGTATTGCTTCATTTATCATCTCCCAAGCAAGCTTTAAGGTCCTTTGTCTACTTGAATTTTGATGTATCATGCTTGAGGGTCATGATTTTCCCCTAGTCAAGAATTAGCAGTTGAAATGTTCAACTTCTGAGTTTGCATGTGTGTTAATGGCAGACCTGTAGGGTTTGGTATTTAGGGCATCACCATTTAACCCTGCATCATTTTTTAAACTTGCCTTGAATGCTAAGAAAATCCATAGAAGGCCCGTACTAAACTTGTCCTAAGTTTAAATCCTCGAAATTCTTGTTCGATTTGATGGTCTAGGTGAAATCGTGATTTTGTATTGTAGTTCAGGTTTCGCGGTCAGTTCGGGATTTTTCGTCTCCGAAAGATTTTCTGGCTCTGGTGGATTTTCTCAACCTCCCCTGTTTCCCCAATTTTCTTTGATTTCCCAGAATTTGCATGCTTTTAGAGTTTTTCCTTATCTGTGGATTTCCGCTGAACCCAGATTTTCCCTAAGTCTGGTGTCACCTAGTTTTTTCGAAGTTTACAAAGTGTCTCCCCGTTCGTGGAAATCCATCTCTGGAAGTTTTTCTCAAAATCTGGTGAAATGTAAAGAAGTATGGAATAGTTTGGTTTATTAATGATTTATGATGTATTTTATGATTATTCCATGCTATTTTTGGATCTCACATGTGGTTTATTGATTGATAATGATCAGATTTAATTGTTAGTAGGTGTTTCATGATTATTCCGTTGGAATCCGTTTGGCCCGAAATTCCAATAAATTCCTCTCTGGCTTAGATTCTGTAGATGGTCCTGAAACCCAAAGTTTATCGAGATCATTTTATATGATATTTAATGACATCTTGTTTGTATGAGGTTCATTCTAATAGTGTTTTGATGGATTAGCATTGCTTTCTTATGGTTTTTACTATGATTTTTGTGTTGAGTACAGGCTGAATCTAGCAAGACAGTGGAGGGATCATCAGTATCTGAGGAAGAAAGGATCAAAATGGACATCAAGAGCAGTATCCTGGAAAGTAAAATTACATCAGTATGGTATGAGGTAACTGATACAAATGTTAGATTGTGGGATTATGAAAAGTTTAAAGAATGGCAGTAGAGGATCCTCCTTTGGTGGCTAGAAGGATGAAGGAGTCGGGATTGTCACATGTGGATGGTTTCCCTTCCATAGTGCAGTGTTATGAGCTGGTCCTTGAGTGTGAAAGACACTATGACCAAGGTACACAGAGAATAATTTGTCCTCAAGGGAGGATTGTGGTGAATCTCAACCCTATTTCCATTGCTCAAACTTTTGATATGCCAGATAGATCCCACATGGTGGCCTTCAACATGAAAGAAGCTCAGGAGTTCTATGATGAATAGACTATCAAATCTCAATAGCTCATTAATTCCTAGTTGGAGAAGCCAAAGCCTCATTATTCCAAGTTTCCTAAGTGGCTATTCAGAGCAAAGTTCAATAAAGAATATTATGATGCCATCACTCTTAGCAGGGTGGTTGGATTGAAGAATGCTGGCATGTTTGAGAATTGGATTTGCCATGTTATTGTGAGGATGGAGCAAGAGAAGACTTACTACCATTGGGTAGGAGTCATTAGTAGAGTAATTCATGAACAACTATCTAATGTGTTGCAAACCAAGACCCTCACAATGACTTTAGATTTGGTCTATGCACTTGCAAGATTCCACCCCTACAAAGGATTGAGCACAAGGGGAATCTTTAGACACGATGTCATTTATGAGGTTTTCCCTCAATTGCACCTAGGAAGTTCAAGCTATAAGAGGGTGAATGATGCATTCACCATGCATATCACTAGATTACTTTAGGGTGTAGAACATGTAAGGATTTCTGACCAAGCAAAAGAGCTCATCAAGAAATATGGTGCTTGGTTTATCCAATTCCCAACCTTCTCATACATCTAGGTTGATGGTTGTCAGAGAGCTCCTTACATCCTTCCAAGGTACCCCACCAATCACATTATACTGTTGGAAGTAACTAGGAAAATCTGTGACTTTAATGCCATTGTCAAGAGAGATAAACATAAGACTTGTTTTGGTGGAGACTTCCCTTTGAGGATTTGCACCGGGGAGGCATGTCCTTCCATTATTTCTGCCCAGGCTTCAGAAGAAGAAATGAGTACCCTTGGTTTGTCTTTTCATTCCAAGAGATCAAGGTTTGATATCACAAGTGAGGCCCAAAAGAAGGCTAGTAGAGAGTATAACCATAAGGTCGAATTGGAGGACTATTGGGTCAACTATAGTGATGAATTTGAGGTTAGGAAGAAGAAATTATCTCGGCTCCCAGTTGAGTCAGTTCAATTGTATAATGTAAAGTAGTTCCTAATCAATTGGAAGATGATGGGGACTTGATTCAAGGTCATGCCTATGAGGAAGTGAAGGATAATCCAATTGGTGATGTAGATTGGCTAGAAGAAGAAAAAATAAAATTGAAACAACTAATGGATCCATTTATCAAGTTTACTAGGATGCGGCTAAGGCACAAGCTATGGGAGTTGGAGAATGAGGGAGTGTAATGCACCTACAATCTAATGGGATATTTGGACCCTCACTCCACTTCCAAGGAATCAACTAAGCAGGAGGATCCTAAAGGTAAGGGCAAGGTGGATTCTCCTTTCAAAATTAAAATTAAGGGTGTTCAGACCGAGGAAGCCCAAGAAATGGGAAAACAAAGAAGGCCAATGGCCAAGAAGAGGATAAGGGCTAGGAAATCTGGCAAGGAGGAGACTGAAAAATAGAATCTTGAGGTTGATGTTCCTATGCCCAAAAGGAGAAGAGTCATAAAATTGTTAGAGAGGGCAAGCTCCAAGGTAGGAGAGGAAGAAGTTACCCCACCGGTGGTAAATGTAGAGAGCTCAAAGGAGAAGGCATGAGTATATACAAGGAGATCTAGGACTCCTTCTCCCAAGGATAGTGTGCCTAAAACAAACCTTCCTCTAGTCACTTCTCATGATGTGCAGCATGATGACATTCCTTCTTCCCATGAGGCTCATAATGAACCAAGAGAATCTAAAAAGGTTGAAGATCATCCAGACACTAAGAGGGAGGAAATTCATGAGGGAGATCTTTATAGTGTAAAGGCAAAAATTGATAAGGTAATGCAGTCTCCCTTGGTTGCTTATCCAGATTCCCCTATTGGAACTAAAGAGGCCCTTCCAAGAGAAGAGGAAGCAGAAAAGGTTTCATCACCTATACATGAAGAAGAACATGCTGAAGAAAAGGAGGTAAAGACAGATGAGACTCCTGAGAAACATAATTTGAGTAAAGAAGCACCTAAAGATCAGCAGGAGGAGAAACAAACTGAAGTGCACTTGGAGTCCACTGTCCTTGATTGGTTGGACAAGGAGATAAGGAGAAAAAAAGTTATAGTGGAAGATACTTCATCCAATTGGGATGAGTTGCTAGCCAAGATTGAAAAAGAAAAAGGTAAAAAGAAGGCTAGGGTAATCTCAAGAATTGAAAGAGATGAGGCCAACAACACAGTTGTTCACATTGCAACCCCTACCCCAGATAAAAATAGAGAGGATGTGACTGGAAATGACTACAATGTTCAGACCTTCAATTTAGGGCCCACATCTGTTGAGCAAGATATTGAAGATTACTAGGGTTCTAGTGCAGTTATCTTGGGCAGATTGAGGAAGGAAATAAAGACCAAGCAGGAGCTAAAGAAGGAAAATGAGAATCTCAATAAATGCTTGGAGGATTTGATGAAATACTTACAATCAATTAACCCCTCTACTTCTGTTGCAAAACCTTTACCCCAAGAGACCATCACTGAGCTTGAAAAGATGAAGGCCTCCACTATTGCTATTGCAAATTGGTTACAAGGGGTGCAAACTAAAGGAAATGAAGCCATCAAGGACATCTTTTCAACAGGAAAGGATGCTACAAGGATGACTGATTGGTTGAAGCAAGTGTTAGCACAAGACAAAGAAGATACAGATCTCCTACTGCAGAAAACCAAAACTATCATGGAGTACACCAAGGATAAGCTAGTAAGTGATAAAATTCTTCCTTCCTCCTGAGCTGCTAAACCTTGGGAATGGTTTGAAGCACTGCAAATTAGGTAGAAGGTTTTGAAGAAGATTTACATACAGAGGAGGCAAATTGATGATACCCTTGTTGGTGTTTACAATGGTTCTATTACTTTCTTTGAGATTATGACAAGAAGGAAGATCACTCCTAAGTATTTGAGTTTGGAGAAGTTGAGAAAGTGGTGGCATGATTTTTATGCCCCAATTAATGATTATTCCATTTCTAAGCACCAATTAGATGATACGGCAACCTACATTGTTGTTATTGATAAATATCTGACATACAAGGTGGATTGGGATAGGTCGGTAAAACAATCAAGGGAAGAAATTGCATCAATTGAGAACTGACTTAGGGTTTTGCCTTTGCCACTTGTGGCCAACTTGGATAGGGTGCTTTTGAAGGTTCATGAGATGCTGGATCAAAATAAAGACAAGGTGGAAGGTAGTTAATGATTGGCTACATCAAGATTTATGCTTCCCTATTATTTTTCCATGCATTGGTCTGAGCTGCATTGGAGATCCCAGGCTGACCTGGATGAAGTTCATGCATTTAATGCATATTTATCTCATTTTGAATTTGTCTTGGTCAACTTGTTGTGCCTTATTATTATTGTAAAATCTTATCTAGGCCGACATGTTTTGGGGGGTTCTATAAATATGGCATTTCGCCTCATTTGTAAAGGTTAAGAAGATATAGATATAGACAAATAGAGAGATAGTTGAAGCGAATTAAGAGTTATCAAGTAGTTGATCTCAAGCAAATATTCTAATAGAAAGCTAGAATTGTTGCTACAATGGATAATTTTATGCAAATAATGACATTGTGATTTGGTGCCATACTTGTGTTTCTCTTCTCTTGCATGGTTCTTGTTATTGTATCTTTAGAATTGCTTTGAGGGAAATCGATATTTAGAATTAGATTTGATTTAATGATATTTATGATTTTCTATTTGAAGTGTTGAAGCAATCCCTGGTCCATACTTTTCGCAACCAACTAATTGTTAGTTGCTTTGCAAAGTTAGCCCAGACTTTATATTCATTGTGCTTAGTTCAATTGTGAGGGTTTATTCATTTCAATTGTAATAGGGTTGTTTGAATAAATTTCCATGATCTGAAAAATCTTAACTCCTTAGAAGATTGCACTATTTTTATAAGATTGCAAATTCATCTAGGTCAAGTAGAAATTAGTTTTGAGGGATTGGTCAATTTCAAGTGTTTGTCATTTGCATTGTTAATCTTAGGTTTAGTGCTAAGTTTAGAAATTTGCTTGAAACCCTTATCTTTTGTTATTTCTTTGATTATTGGATTAAAATTAGGATTGAAGTATCATCATATTGTTAGATCTGATAAATCAAGATTCAGTATTTTGCTTGTAGTAAGGTCCCATTGTGATTAATGAGCATTTTCAAATTTATCACTAAGTTGTTTATGCATTGTCAAGACCTAACATTAGAGACCTTGGGGTTATCTCTTGAGGCTTGCTGATAGAGATTTACCTTTCAAGAGAGATAGGATATTTGTATCTTGTCTGAGTTGTTGCTGTGCATAAAACATCATCAATAAAGTAGTTTACAACACATCTCACACATTTGTTCCATCATCATCATAGGTTTCACCACCTAAAAATCAAATACCATAGGTCAATTTGAGAAAATTTAACCCCCAACCACCTAATCAATCATTCCCAACACATCCACAACAACCACCTTATCATGAACCACAACCTTAGCACCAACAACAACCATCTTATCAACCTCAACAACAACCATCCTATCGAGCACAACAACCACCATCCCAACCTCAAGTTGCACCTCAACCCCAACACCAACCTTCCTCACAACCCCAAGGGAACCCATCCTCACAACATCAACATCAACCACTGCATATATTCCCCAATCCACTACCTCATTTTTTTTCACGTTGCTATCATCAACCTCCTCAAACATCATCATTCATGGGTCTTTTTTTGGATGTTGTGGTTGTGCTTCTGATATGTGGTTGTCATTGATGTCAACACTATTAGCATTGATCATATTCAAAGTTGGATAAGTCAAGGATATTGAGAAAATTGTTAAAATAAATGTTGCAGGTTCCTAATGGAACTATGGAAGTCATAAAGGATAATTTTTCAGTACGTTAATCATCAAGTATTGTGGTCTAAAGGGTTTCATGATGAGTGTATCTATTCTATCAACTAAAAACTTTAGAGCTCCGCATAAATATTTGATCGTGTTGTGAATAGAAGTGTTCTGATAGTTTTTTTGTGACTTCAGTTAGTGTTCCTAATTGAAGATGAAGTGATTTCAATAAGTTCAGTTACTAAAAATGTTTATCTAATGGTTGTTGATGCTTGTGGATGCTTCTAGATAGTACTCTATCTTTGTGGTACGTCCACATTGATTGAGGTGTTCGATATTGATGATTTTTCCTTTGCTTGTTCGGGTTTTCATGTTCTTGGCCAGCATGATTGTTGTCATGTGTTGTGGATCTTTGAGGAGAAATTAATTGAAGTATTTTTGTGTTGAAGATGTTGATTTGGGTCATAACTCAATATTGGATAACTAAGTTTTATTCGCATTGTAAATTGATGTTAAATCGAGCCAACATCATGTATATGTTTTATATTTTCATATTCTATTTTTGGCCAACAATGTTGTAAATTCATGTTGCAGATATATAAGAGAGTTTGTTTTAAGAGAAGAAAAAGAGGAATGAGAGTGTAAGAGTGTGTGTGCGAATGCATATGTGTGAATATTGATCATATCATTTGATTACAGAGTAGAGTTTGGAGAAGTTGTGTGAAGTGCAAAGAAGAATATTTTTGTGCTTAACCAGAACTATAATCAAGCTTTGTGGAGAAGCTATTCTTTCAGTTCACCACCCTATGGATCTAATCTATTTTTCTTAAGGAAGTGAGCCTTCATTTGTAATTGAGCAGTGAGCTCTAGGCAGTGCACCTGAATGCAAGTGCATTCCCCATATTATTCTCATTATACTTTTAACAGGGTATGATACTATGGACTAACATCCACCGTGGTTTTCCCCCTAACAGGATTTTCCACACAAAAATATTGGTGTTCTCTATGTCTCTGATGTGTTATATGTTTGTGGTTAATTACTAATTCATCAAATTTGTGGATAAGTTAAGCTAAGGTGAAAATTTTAATAAATCTATGACAACTGATTCACCCCCTCCTCTCAGTTATCTGTCCTTATTTTTCCAACAATTGGTATCAGAGCTAGTGCCTCTGAAAGAAGTTTAAAAGCTTGAGGTGATTTGAGATGAAATCTTTCAAAAAGGATAGTCCCATATTTGATTGAACCAACTAATCTTTGTGGAAGGCAAGGATGGAATGCCATTTGAGGTGCATTGGCCAACCCTACTGGGATATTACAAAAATAGGTATATTGTCCCTCTGAGTGGTACATATGCAGAATATAACATCTGGACTAAGGAAGCTATATTGAGTGCTTTGATAGATTTAGAAATGACTAATGTAATGGACTTGAAGACAACTCATTAAATATGGAAAAAGTTGGAGACACTATATGAAGGAGATGCTCATGTAAAGGTCACTAAGTTACAGAGTTTAAAAGGGAAGTATGAAACTTTGAAGATGGGTGAGGATGAAAATATATCTTCCTTTTATGCAAAGAGTCAATGAATTGGTGATGGGTATTAGATGTGCCGATGGTACCATTGATGAACAAGTAATTGTGGTGAAAGTGCTCAGATCATTTCCTGCTTCATACAAGACAAAAGCTCATGCCATTGAGGAGCTGAGATTAGTGACAAATGTGACAAGGGACATGTTGATTGGAAAATTTGCTGCTTTTGAGTTGAACGAATTTGGTGATTTTGTGCCTAAGACCGAATCAACATTCAAGGCCTCTATATCTAGTAGAAATTATCAGAGACATGATCTGGGAGAAATTTCAAGGAGAAAATTCAAATATGAGGAAGAAATGAAACAAATTGAAGATGAAGAGAGAGAAGTAGAAGAGTTGGAAGAGATGATTGCAAGAAGGGAAGGAAGAGGGCAAGGTAAGCACAAAGGAAATTTTCCCCTTATATGTTTTTCATGCAATAAAATTGGTCATTTTTCTTTGAGGTGTCCTGATAGAGTTCTAAGACCTGATCCTAGCAAACCTAAATTTCAAAAGAAGTGCTATTTTGTTGAAGAAAATGAAATAGATGAAGAGCACAATGGAAATGAGGATGACTGGGTGTTCATTTCCATTAAGAAAAATGGTCTAGAAGCCACTAAATCTATAGATGATAAGAAAGATCTTGCATATCAAATAGAAGAAAAAGATGAATTAGTTATTGATAGCAGATGCTCACACCATATGATTGGAGATTAAAAAAATTGTGAGTCTGGAAAATTATGATGGCAAAGTTGTGAGATTTGGAGACAATAATGCCTATGCAATTCATGGCAGAGGGTCTATCTTTCTTGGTGGTAAGCACATCACTGATAATGTTCTGTATGTTGAAGGATTAAAGCACAACCTGCTGAGTGTTGGATAGATGGTGGACAAGGGTTATGATCTTTAGTTCAAGAATGGAAAGTGCGAGATAACTGGAAGTTCTAGAAACATAATTACATCAGGTACACAAACTAAAGGTAACATCTTTCACTTGAGTGTTGCTAATGAAAGTTGTTTGATTGCTCAAATAGATGAGAGCTGGTTATGGAATAGGAGGTTATGCCATGTGAATTTTGATAACATTGTCAAAGTTAGTTCCACTCAAGTAGTCAAAGATTTACCTAAGTTAGTGAAGCCTACTAACTCAATATGCAAGGAGTGTCAGATGGGTAAACAAACAAGAGTCACCTTTTAGAGCAAACAACATCATACAAATGGAATATTGGAGCTTGTGCTTACAGATCTATGCAGTCCCTCCAAAGTAAGAAGTATGCAAGGAGATATGTACTTTATGTTGCTTATTGATGACTATTCTAGGATGATATGGGTAGCCTTTTAGAGAGAAAAATGTGAAGCTTTGGAAAAGTTCAAAAGTTTCAAAGCCTTGGCAGAAAATGAGACAGGTCTAAAGATAAGATGCTTAAGGTCAAATAGAGGAGGATAATTCACATTATGAGAGTTTAATACCTTCTGTGAATAACATGGAATCATAAGACAATTATCTACTCCTCGAACCCCTCAACAAATGGAATTGCTGAAAGAAAGAACAAAACTATATGGGATGCTATGGGAACAATGATGTTAGAAGGAAAGGTGCCTCACATATACTAGAGAGAAGTAGTAAGAACTTTTTTGTATACTTTGAACCGGGTAAATGTCAACAACAATTTTGGTAAGACTCCTTTTGAGCTTTGGTGTGGTCATAAGCCTACTGTGAAATATTTCAAGATTTTTGGAAGCAAGTGTTACATTAAGAGAGATGATGATATAGGAAAGTTTGATGCAAGAAGTGATGAAGGAACCTTTCTAGGATACTCTATAAAGAGAAAAGCTTATTGATGTTATAAAAAAATACTGAGGAAGATGGTGGAAAGTGCAAATATCAGAGTAGATGAGGTCTCTGCTAAATCATTTAGATATTGTGGATATGACTCTGATAAGTAGCAGGACGATACAAAAAAAGGGAAGAATATTCAGATATAGAACCAAGTTTAGATTGTTCTGGAAAAATAGGAATCTCATGAAGGATAGACAAGTGGAAGTATAGAAGAAAGAGTAGAAAAACCTAAAGTGCGGCAGAATTCCAAAATTCCAAGGTATGTAAGATTGAATCACTCAGAAGACCAAATTATAGGGGACAAGAGTAAAGGTGTACAAACTAGAAGGAGAATTATAGATGAGCATTGTTTGATTTCCAAGACTAAGTTAAAGAAATGGAAGCTAAAAGATACTCAAGGGTTGCTAGGGGTAATCACCCCTCTTGATAAGAACTAGAGATGCATTTGTATGCATCAATCTCTGTATATCATTGCTATATTTTGATCTAGATTGATGTTTCTGTGGCTGCTACTCAGGGGGAGTAGTCAGAAGTGAAGATATGTGGTTAAGAGCATGCTGATGGAAAGATATTGCTTATCTTTTCCATTGATGTCAAAGGGGGAGAAGAGCATGTGAAAAAAATTGAGGAAATGAGAAGAAGAGAAGAGTAGCATGAGGAAAAGTCTTGTGAAAAGTAGAGTCAGAATCTAATGTGGTGTAAGTGATGATGAAGAGTTGTGTTGATGGTATTTTTCACATCCTATGTTGCTATCAATGCCAAAGGAGGAGATTGTTGGATGTTATGGATGTGCTGCTAATATGTGTTTTTGATTGATGTCAACACTATTAGAATTGATCAAATGGGAACCTGGATAAATTGAGGATATTGAGAAAATTGCTAAAAGAAATGTTGCAGGTTCCCAGTGAAACTGTGGAAGTCATAAAGGAGGATTGTTCAGTACATTAATCATCAGGTGTTGTGGTCTAAATGGTTTCATGATGAGTGTATCTAGTCTATCCACTGAAAGTTTTAGAGGTCCACATAAATATTTGATCATGTTGTGAATAGAAGTGTTCTGATAGTTTTTATGTGAATTTAGTTAGTGTTCTTGATTGAAGATGAAGTGATTTTAGTAAGCTCAGCTACTATGGATGTTTCTCTAATGGTTGTTGATGCTTGTAGATGCTTCTAAATCATACTCTATCTTTGTGGTACGTTCACGTTGATTGAGGTGTTCGAGATTGATGATTTTTCCTTTGCTTGTTCAGGTTTTCATGTTCTTGGCTGACATGATTGTTGTCACATGTTGTGGATCTTCGAGGAGAAACTAATTGAAGTGTTTTTTGTTGAAGATGTTGATTTGGGTCATAACTCAATATTGGCTTACTAAGTTTGATTCACATTGTAAATTGATTTGTAAATTGGGCTGACATCATGTATATGTTTTATATTTTCATATTCTATTTTTGGTTGATAGTGTTGTTGAAAATATGTGTTGCAGATATATAAGAGAGTTATTTTGAGAAAAGAAAAAGAGGAATGAAAGTGTAAGAATTTCTGTATGAATGAAGATGTGTGAATATTGATCATATCATTTGATTGCAGAGTAGAGTTTGGAGAAGTTGTGTGAAGTGCGAAGAAGAAGTTTTTTGTGCTTAACCAGAACTATAGTCAAGCTTTGTGGAGAATCTATTCTTTTAGTTCACCACCTTGTGGATCTAATCTATTTATTTGTAAGTAAGTGAGCCTTCCTTTGTAATTGAGTAGTGAGCTTTAAGCAGTGCACCTTAATGCAAGTGCATTCCCCATATTATTCTCATTATATTTTTAATAGGGTATAATACTATGGACTAACATCCACAATGGTTTATCCCCTAACAGGGTTTTCCACACAAAATTTTTGGTGTTCTTTGTGTCTTTGATGTTCTATATGTTTGAGGTTAATTGCTAATTCATCAAATCTGTGGATAAGTTAAGCTAAGGTGAAAAGTTTGATAAATTTGTGATAAATGATTCACCCCCGTCTTAGTTGTATGTCCTTGTTTTTCCAACATCTTTCCATGTAGGATGCATGCTATCAGCCACCTCCACTATCACTTCCTTCTACTCCACATCAATAATACCATTCATAGCAACAACCTCCATATCAAACATACATTAATCCACAAAAACCCTTATCAAGTGCCTTTCAATAACAATCTAATCAACAATCACCACCATAAAATTCCCAACAATAAACATACAACTACCAATCCAATCCATCCTATTATCAAGCTCCCCAATCATATGGCAATATTACACAAGCTCCATTACAACATCCATTATTCTCATCATCATACTACCAAATCCCCCCATCACAAAAAAAATCATACCTGAATCAATATCAAAAAATTCCATCTTACCTCCAACCTCCATCCACGTACACCAATCCACCTCATGTGATCAATCCCTCCCACAATCACCATCATATAATAAATGTGTGCCCCAAGATCAATCCAATTTGGTAGCTCCTCCCCCATTGGCACCTATGAACAAAAAATGGAAGGAAATGAAGGTTGCACTAAAGGATTTACAAGAAGGAACCTTATCCAAAAATTCCTTTAATTTTGATGATTATTTTCCATATCCATTTGATCCATCCATTTCCACAACACCCTTCCCTAAAAACTTTGAAATTTTGAAGTTTCATAAGTATAAGGGAAGAGGAGACCCACAAGATCACCTAAAAGAGTTTTACATGCACTATCAAGAGGTTTTGTATAATTAAAACTATATGCTACATATGTTTCCTTGTAGCTTAGGAGGGAAAGCCTTAGAGTGGTTCTTACACCTCCCATGTGGATTGATTTCTACCTTTTCTGAGTTATCAAAAAAATTTGTGATGCATTTCTCCTTCAACTTGGAGAAGGATAAAGACACCATGGACTTGATGAAAAATAGACAAAATAATGGTGAGACATTTACTAGCTACTTACAAAGGTGGTAAGCCCAAGCCCATCATCTTAAGTATAGCCTTCCTAAGAAGGAAATGGTCAATATCTTTGTCCAAAACTTATATCCTAAGATGAATTATAACTTGCACATTCATTGTGCATCTAACTTTGCTGAAGTCATAGAAAAGGGAGTCACTATTGAAAAGGCTCTCATTGCTAAGGGACTTGCTAGGATTTTTAAGGAAGACAAAGATAAGTAATCATGTGATAAATCCCACTATTGGAACAAGAACAAAACTATGATCAATGATGGTGTTATTAATACCAAACATGTCCAAGTAGCTAACACCACCCAAAAATATCAAAACACTCCCAATCAACCATTAGCTAATTCCATATCCATTCCTCCAAGGGCACCATGTTCTCCCACTCAATCCAATCAACTAAGTCAAACTCCATTAGGAGAACCCTTAGATGTAGTTTTTAAGAGGCTAGTTCAGGATAACGCAGTCATCTATCCAATAAACACACCCTTTAATGAGTCCAAACCAAATCATAATTGGTATAGGGATGATGAGTATTGTGATTATCATAAGATTAAGGGTCATTCCACAAATAGGTGTATGAGCTCAAGAACTCTATCCAAGATCTTATTGATCAAGGAGATATTATCATTAAGGGAAACCAATCTACCTCATCTAATGGTCAATTTAAAATATTCCAAAATGATTTCCCTAATCACAATCAAGGTCATAGCTCATCCAACAAAAACACCGGATCCAATAATAATAGTCAAAATAACAACACTAATAACATAAGCTATAACAAGGTGCCTTTTAATTATAATACTATAGTTGGTTGTATCATGCAAGTAGAGCCACATGTTTCCATGATTTGTGTAAGAGGAAAATATCCTCAATGTGTTGTTACCACTCATAGAACCTACATATCTATTATAGGCCCATCCACATCATCCCAATTACCTTCTGTAAATTAGTAGTACAATATTCTTTATCATCTGTGAAAGACCCCAACACAAATATCCATCTTGGATTTGTTAAATTCTTCTCCCATACATAGAGAAATATTAACCAAATAATTACAGGACATCCTTGTACCCAATGATATAGATCCTACACAATTTCAAGCCCTTTTAGTACACTTTTCATCCATGTACCAATTGTGACTTAGTTATAATGATATGCCTCCTATTGATCCCACTCATAACTATTTTCTCCATATAGAGGTCCTCATTTCTAGGCATAAAGTTAAAAAAGTCATGGTATATAATGGGTCCTCCCTCAACTTATGTACATTAAATTTCATTAAACAAGTGGGATATGTTCTTAATAACTTAGACAATCAAGTAACCACCATAAAGGCCTATGAAAATTTTGAAAGAGATTTTTAGGGCACCATTTTCCTTCCTATTCAATTTGGACTGGCCATACAATACACAACTTGTCATTTTCTTGATCTTAACCTACCATAAAATCTCCTCCTAGGCTGCCCATGGTTGCATGCTATGCAAGCCATCCCATCCACATACCAAAAATGACTTAAATTCCCATACAATGGTATTGAGGTTACCATTCAAGCCGATCCAAACCCTTTTGAGTACTATCATGCTCTTGAGGCTTCATTCTCTCTTTCTTGACACTATCCTAAGTTGAAATTGGACCTTTCAATACTACTTCATCTTCATCCTTTGTCGATGCCAATACCATCCTTTCATCATCCACTCCATCTATTGCACTTGAATCCTCTATCATAAAGGTCAAGATCATTAACAAGGGATGTGGAGAATATGAGATGTGTACCATGCTTAATGTAGGAACAATGCCACCTTCTCCACACACTTGTGACCAATCGTCTAAATCATCACCACATCAAGAAACAACAACCAAGACTATAAGCTCCAATAATGTGGGTTCTAATACTTTCCTTTCCACAAGAGCCTTACAAGACCAGCTTGATGATGATATTAGCTAATGGGTATACAAAGATGAACTTGATCTGACACCTCCTCTCCTTGAATATTTCCAAGAGGTTTATACACATACTCATAAATTGGCATAGAAAGTTAATTATCAGTGGGAGGATTAGGTGTAAATGAGAAAGGAATGTGCAAGACAATTGATACACTTGTACATCCTAAAAATCTATGCCTTAGTTATGATTGAAAATAAAATAAATCTGTATCATCATCTAGTACGTCAAAATAATGCTAATACAGAAACCAAAATCCTTGAAGACATCCTAAAAGAAGAAACTATCATACTCTCTTACAATGACTTGGATGTCTCCTCTTTATTTGAATTATCCTCCATCTTCAACATAAGCCTTTTCCTCTACCACCCCAAGCTCATAGATTGGGAGTGATGAGGTACTGCACTCATTGTTGTTCTCCCTTTTGAACAGGCTTATGCACATTTCATGGAACTAGAAGAAGAGTGTGGTACCTACTTTAGTGGTGTAGGAGTGCCTTAGGTTCAGTAGGTTAAGTGCAAGTTGTAATTTTGGTTTTCATATGGTGGTTTTATGTAATAAGGTCATCTAAGACCATGTTGGGTGTGTTAGAGTCCATATTAGGTGATGAGTGAAAGAAAGGACATTTTAATTAGTCCTTTTTATGTTTTAAAATACTATTATATGATAATTAACTATGTGGTGGTAGACTTTATGCTTAAATCTTTGATTAATGTTGCATTACATTTAACTAATTAGAGTATATATGAGAAATGGTATTTTTTAGTAAATGTCTCACTTTTGAATGATTACTAATATTGATTATTAATGCAAGTTGAAGATATTTTGTTGTCTTAAATACATCCTATCTTTGAGGATTTTGTTCGATTGATTGAAGTGTTGTTATTATGAGGTGGACATGTTAAAGTTCCTGTTTAACAAATTTGAAATCTGTCTTGCCCTTGAATCACTCTAGTTGGCTCCTAATGAATGCTTCCAAATTGACTTCTTTAGTTAGTTTAAGAAATTTTTGTTTAGTTACTTTCACATGGCGGATTTCTTGATGACACTTTTAGTTCTATTGTAACCGTTTGCATCTTGGCGGGCTGCGCCAGCTTTTGTATTCAAATAAGTGAATATTCCTATAAATATCCACCCTTGTATTAGTTTAGGAGTTAGTTAAAATTTTTGTTTTAGCATCGTAATTTGGAATTATTTGCACTTTTGTACTATTCACCTGTTTAGGCCAATTAGAATGAAAATAAGGAGTTAATCTGAATCTTGGTATTAAAGTCCCAACAAAGGAAGAGTAGGGCCCGCTCAAATGAAGGAGGTGAATTGTGTTATTTTCATTTATTCAATTGATTTCTACATTTGTTCATCTCAATTGGAAAAGAGGAAGTTAGATCTCTATTAATTATTGTTAGTAACTGTGAATGCTCATATTCTTAGATTAAGTTAGTGAAATCCTTAAAATAATTCATTATGCTTTCCTATAGAGTCATGTTTACTCAGTTACTATAGGGTTAATTGTTGTTCATAGATTAGATTCATTGGCTATTTTAAATCACATAGCTTAATAGAGAAGACTGTAATGACTTACAACAAGATGAAACTAAAGCTCATTTGGAATGTGTTCATGGAAGTTAATGTTAATGCTTTTCTATATTAAATTTCCTTTTTGCAATCGTAATTAGACTCTTTTTTGCAAACGTAATTATATTTACCATACAAGTACATTTCAATTCAAAGTTTTGGCTTGATTAAAGATTTAATTTTCTTAGCTTAAATACTTACATGGATACATTACAAATAATTCAAGTGAAGTTTGAACTGAGTTATTGGAGTTTGGATAATTGTTAGTTAAGAGATAAATTAGAATTAAGTCTTTAAAATTACTTAGAAACCTATTGTTAAGATTAGCT
The DNA here is from genome assembly GCA_007258455.2 of Sequoia sempervirens. Lineage (NCBI taxonomy): Eukaryota > Viridiplantae > Streptophyta > Pinopsida > Cupressales > Cupressaceae > Sequoia > Sequoia sempervirens. Next base: position 49,752 of record VDFB02083905.1, read on the forward strand.
ACTGAGAGCTCCTGACAACTCTCGATAGCTCCTGACAACTCCTGACAACTCTCAATAGCAACTGAGTTTGGACAATGTTGCGTTACATTTATCTAATTAGATTATATATGAGAAATGGTATTTTGTAGTAAATGTCTCACTTTTGAATGATTACTAATATTGATTATTAATGCAAGTTGAAGATATTTTGTTGTCTTAAATACATCCTATCTTTGAGGATTTTGTTCAATTGATTTAAGTGTTGTTATTATGAGGTGGACATGTTAAAGTTCATGTTTAACAAATTTGAAATCTGTCTTGCCCCTAAATCACTCTAGCTGGCTCCTAATGAATGCTTCCAAATTGACTTCTTCAGTCATTTTAAGAAATTTTTGTTCAGTTACTTTCACATGGTGGATTTCTTGATGACACTTTTAGTTCTGTTGTAACCGTTTGCATCTTGGTGAGCTGTGCCAGCTTTTGTATTCAAATAAGTGAATATTTCTATAAATGTCCACCCTTGTATTAGTTTAGGAGTTAGTTAATATTTTTTCTTTAGCATCGTAATTTGGAATTATTTGCACTTTTGTACTATTCACCTATTTAGGCCAATTAGAATGAAAATAAGGAGTTAATTTGAATCTTGGTATTAAAGTCCCAACAAAGGAAGAGTAGGGCCCGCTCAAATGAAGGAGGTGAATTGTGTTATTTTCATTGATTCAATTAATTTCTGCATTTGTTCATCTCAATTGAAAAAGAGGAAGTTAGATCTCTATTAATTATTGTTAGTAACTGTGAATGCTCATATTCTTAGATTAAGTTAGTGAAATCCTCAAAATAATTCATTATGCTTTACTATAGAGTTATGTTTACTCAGTTACTGTAGGGTTAATTGTTGTTCATAGATTAGATTCACTGGCTATTTTCAATCACATAGCTTAATGGAGAAGACTATAATGACTTACAAAAAGATGAAACTAAAGCTCATTTGGAATGTGTTCATGGAAGTTAATGTTAATGCTTTTCTAGATTAAATTTCCTTTTTTGCAATCGTAATTAGACTCTTTTCTGCAAATGTAATTATATTTACCGTACAAGTGTGTTTCAATTCAAAGTTTTGGCTTAATTAAAGATTTAATTTTCTTAGCTTAAATACTCACATGGATACATTACAAATAATTCAAGTGAAGTTTGAACTGAGTTATTGTAGTTTGGATAATTGTTAGTTAAGAGATAAATTAGAATTAAGTCTTTAAAATTACTTAGAAACCTATTGTTAAGATTAGCTATTGAGAGCTCCTGACAACTCTCGATAGCTCCTGACAACTCCTGAAAGAGCTAAACTACGACCCAAAAGTCACTGTTTACGGTGCAAAACCCTCCCAAAACCTGTGACAAACATCCTTATCACATATAGCTCAAAAACACACCCAGTTCGATAATTGATAAATTAAATGATGCAAGTTGTGACATCAAAGACCTTGCCCATCATTTTTGGTGCCTTTGTTGGGGAATAAAATATTTGACTATTGTAGTTTGAGGCCTTAGTGTTGGTAAGGAGAAAATTTAACTGTGGATGAACTGAGATAGAGACCATCTAGGAAGGTTTCTTTCACGAAACATTGACTTTGATCAACAACAATATATACAATAATCATATTGAAGATCAAGAGGATAACCAAGAAAATCAAATAGAAAATCAAGAACAATTTCAAGGACCTTTTCAAGAGGAACGTTTAGAAGAAGAAAGAATGGGAGACCAACTAGGAAATAATAGGACCTTTTCCTATCCTATCGATTTAAACAAAGAGGATGATGAACCTCCTATGAAAAATATCACCTTCAGTTTTACCTACATTTATAGGAAAAACTTATGAAGATCCTAACTAATTTCTCTTCGATTTTAAGATATTATGTCAAACCTATGACTATATAGCTAATAACCAGAAGTTAAAATTGTTTCCTTCTACCTTAAAAGAATTAGCCTTACATTGGTTTATGGGTTTAGTTGTTGGATCAATCTCAACTTGGTAGGAAATAGAAACTGTATTCTTGGACAAATATCAAGATTATTGTCGAGTGAGAGATAGGAAGAGGAAATTTTTTGGATGAGGCAAATAGAAGATGAAATCCTAGAGGATTATTTTGATAGACTTCAGTTTGTGCATAACAGATGTGGTAATGGTTTAGACAATGAGATTAGTAAAAAAATATTTTTGAAAGGAATTGATGATGAATCAAAGGAATCTTTGAATCTTATGGTAAAAGGGGACATCAATAAACTTTCTTTGGAGGAAATTATTGGGATATGTAGAAACTACTCTAGAACTAGAGTAGGGACTAGAAATTTTTGAAGAAACAAAGTTCTTACTCTTTATGTATGTCAAGTCATGGAAGAAATTGCAAATTTGAAAACTAATTTACTCATTCATTTTAATAAGCAAGGAGATAAAAAGACAACTGATCCTTTATCCATTTATTGTATCAAATGTAGAGGTAAACATCTATTGAGAGAGTGTCCATTAAATCAAGTTGATCTATATGAAATCTGTGAAAAACATCATACAACAAGTTCTTCTAACCTTCTACTTGGAATTAACAATAATTTGAAGAAACAACTTGAAGCAGAGGAACAAATTAACTATGTTGGATAGAGATCCTAGAAATCAGAATATAATGCAAACCAAGGGTAGTATGGCCCTCGAGCCAATTGGAATCAAAATCCTTGATGAAATTCAAAATACTGAACTCCTCCTTACCAATAAAAACCACCACCTACATTTTGGGGGAAATCTAAATGGATGAAACCTCAATGGAATCAACCACAATGGCAACCAAATCAGTCTCAGTGGAAGCAAAATCAGTCTCCGTGGCAAGAAAATCAAATGCAATTTCTACCATGGTAGAATCAAGGACCAAAACATCCTTGGGGACAATCGCCTCCATTGATCATTGGTCCTAATTCCCCAAATTCACAAGTAAACCAGCCTCAGTTGCTAGCACAACTTATTTCAAACCCCAAAAAAAACCATAATGATTCCAATTCTTCTACTCTGAATGTGATAGATGCGAATAATATTCAACTGAGAAATTGAAATTTTCCATTTATACCAAATGTTAGAGAACAAGAAAGTGAGAAAGAAAAAGAGGATACACATGGAATACCAAACTCTAACAATGAACAAAAATATAAACTTGCACCTTATCCTGAACGTTTGGAAACAAAACAAGCCGCTCCTGATGGCTCCCAACTAGATTTAATGAATGTGGGAGATTCCCAACTTCTTCGTGAGTTGAAAAAGATTAATATTGAAATACCATTATTACATGCCATTAAGGACATACCAGAAATAAGTCATTTCGTTAAGTCTTTGTGCATGAAAACTCTAGGTAGGAAGAAGAAATTACCTCCTACAATACAAATAGGGACCAAACTAACTGATCTCTTATCAAGAAGATTACTTCCTCAAAGGTATAAAGATCCTAGTAGTCCTGAAATAACTTTGAACATTGGAGGAATAGAGATAAATAATGTGCTAATTGATTTAGGAGTAGCCATCAATGTTATCACTTCAGACATCGTTGAGATGTTGGGTATGACAAAGGTTCAACCCACCATAATTGTTTTATAGTTGGAAGATCAATCTAATACCAAACCTAAAGGTGTTCTGGAAGATATCATGGTTACCATTGATACATGGGATTACCCAGTTGACTTTCTAATTCTTAAGGCTAGAAAGAAAGATTCTAGTTATCCAATTATCTTGGGTAGGCCATGGTTAGCTATTGTTTCTGCATTAATAGATTGTAGATCTAGAAGTATGATCATTTTTAATGGTCAAAAACATAAAGAACTATCACTTTTTCCTCCAACCCAACCATCATTTGAACCTAATACCCAACTCTGGGTTGATGAGGATATGGAATTAGAAGGTGATGGTATTTTAGATTTGGCTATGGTTACCTTAGTTGAACATGTTGAAGAATCTAAGGACCAAGATCTTGAATCTGAAAAGAAGAACTATCAGGGGATGTTGCATCACAAAATTCACCTCCATGTCTCTTGAATACGCTTGTTGGAGATCCACAGGATTTTGAGAACAAGACAAGAGAAATTATAGTAGCAGGGGATAAACCTCTTTTTACCAATTCCTCCTTGACCTCTTCTCAAGAAGAGGAGTTGAAGAAAACCTTAGAAAAATATATCAAAGCATTTTCTTTGGAGTACAAGGATATGAGAGGAATTCTCCCTTCTATCTATACTCATCGTATATATACTAAGGATGTGAAGCCAGTAAGACAAGGACAAAGAAGAATTAGTCATGTTCATCATGATTATGTTAAATAAAAAATAGAGAAACTACTAAAATTAGGGTTTATTTATCCAATATCTAATAGTCAATGGGTTTCCCATTGGTTATTATTTCTAAAAAGAATGGAAATGGCATGTGTGTATAGATTATAGAGAATTAAACAAGGCTACCAAACATGATTATTTTCCATTTCCATTCATTGATCAAGTGATTGATAACCTAGCTGGCAATAGTTATTTCTCTTTCCTTGATGGCTTTAGTGGATACAATTAGATCCAAGTGGCTCCTGAGGACTAGGATAAGACTAATTTTACATGTCCTTGGGGTACATATGCTTACACAGTTCTACCATTGGATTATGCAATGCTCCAACCACTTTTTAAAGAGTTGTCTTGGCTATCTTTGCTGATTTAACTACTTCGTGTGTAGAAGTGTATATGGATGACTTCACTGTACATGCACAAACATTTGAGAAAGCACTTAAAATCTTGGATAAAGTTCTACAAGATGTAAAGACCATAGGCTATCTTTAAATTAAAAAAAGTGTTCCCTGATGATGACATTAGGTATTGTGCTAGGACATCACATCTCAAAAGAGGGGATAAAAGTTGACCCCAACAAAATTGAAATTATTCAAAAGATTCAAACCCCTACAACTCAAATTGGCGTTCGTAGTTTTCTTGGGAATGTTGGTTACTATAGAAGATTTATTGAAGGATTAGGTAAAATTGGTGAACCTTTAGTTACATTTCTCAAGAAGGATGTAGAGTTTCTTTGGACAAGTGATTGTCAAAAATAATTTGATATAGTTAAAAATTCCTTAACTACTGCTCAAATTATCAAGGGACCTATTTGGGGAGTTCCATTTCACATCCATGTTGATGCATCTAACTATGCTATTGGTGTGGTATTGGGGAAAAAATATGAAAATGAAGCAATGCATGCAATTTATTATATGAGCATAAACTTGAATCATACTTAAAGGAACTATACAACCACTGAGAAAGAGTTCTTAGTAGTAATTTATGCAATCAATAAATTTATGCATTACATTATTGGTTACAAGGTATTTGTTCATACAAACCATGCTACAATTAGATATTTGATGAATAAATTTGTTGTAGGAGGACGAATCATAAGATGGTTATTGTTGTTATAGGAGTTTGATATAACAATTGTTGATAAGCCTAGTAAAGACAATGTTGTTGATTTCCTTTCTATAATTTTCTTATAGGGTAAGCAAGAGCCAGTGGATGATACATTCCTAGATGAACACTTATTTGCAATGTCAATTCATCCACCATGGTTTGCTGATCTTGCAAACTACTTGGTAACATGGAAGTGCCCAAATTATTTCAATCCTAAACAAAAATAGAGGTTAATTCATGAAATCTCTAGATTTTAATGAATAAATGGTTTATTATTTAAAATGTGTCTTGACCATGTTCTTCACAGATGTGTTGCTGAAATAGAAATTTATGATGCCATACATGCTTGCCATCATGAACCAGAAGGAGGACATTACTTAATAGCAGAACCGTTCATAAAATCTTGGGAGCTGGTTATTTTTGGCCATCTATGTCAAAATATTTTTCATTCTTTTTGAAGCATTGTGATGAATTTCAATGCATGGGAAGACCTACACCAACAATGGAGATGCCATTACAACCTCAAATAGCTTTGGAATCATTTGAAAAATGGGGAATTGATTTTGTGGGACCTGTTGATCCACCTTCCAGAGGACAAAATTATATCTTAGTTTGCACAAATTATGTCACAAAATGGGTTGAAGTGAAAGCTTTACCAGCAACAAGAGAAGATAGAGTAGTTGATTCCTTGTACAAGCATATTTTGTAGAGATTTGGTGCACCAAGGGAGATAGTTTCTAATCAAGGGCCGCAGTTTGTGTCTACCATGGTGGAAGAATTTATGCAAAGGTACCAATTGACACACAAAAAATTAGCACCATATCATCCTTAAGCAAATGGGCAAGTGGAGGTTACTAACAGAGAATTGGAGAAAATTTTGGCAAAAACTGTTTCATTAAGGAAGAAAGATTGGGCAAAAAGATTGGATGAGGCAGTCTAGGCATATAATACAACTTGGAAAACAACTATTGGATTCTCTCCATATGAACTAGTATTTGGAAAAGCTCCAGTCATTCCGATTGAGTTTGAATTATAGACATTAAGGAAAACATTAGAGGTTGATATTGACTTGCATGGAGCAAAAAAAAATAGAATTCTATATTTGAATCAACTTGATGAGATGAGAATGGAATCTCTCCAACATACTAAAATAATTCAAATGTAGAGGAAGGACTGGAATGATAAGCATATTGTTACTAGACAATTTAAAAAGGGAGATTGGGCACTGTTGTTTGACTCCATATTTCAAGAGTTCAAAGGAAAATTTCATACAAGATGGCTGAGACCTTATGAAATTAATGAAGTTTTTCAAAATGGAGTAGTTCAATTGATACTGATAGATGGAGAAAGAAGGTCCATGCTAGTTAATGATCATCATTTGAAAATGTATCACAAACCTACATCAAAGGAGGAATTTGTGTCAGAGTTGTAAAATAGAGTTGAACATTTTCTGATGGAAGATATTCCTTCCATTAGAGAATGTATTTCTAGCTAAACTTTGAAGAAGGAATGAATCAAGAAGGTAAATTGAAAACCAAAAATGGTGGTTTACCTTCAAAATAAAGGAGATAAATTGAAAACCAGAAATGACAGTTTATCTCTTAGAAAAAAAAGAAAAAAAAGTGGATGACTGAAAACCAAAAATGGCAGTCTCTTGATGACTCTTGATGACTCTTGATGCTTCCAAGGTTCTCTTTATTATATGCTCTAGTTAAAATTAAAGCCCTTTTTGATTAACTCATTGGAATTATTTCTAGCTGAGTTAATTCATGCTCTAATTGAATTTTGCATTTAATGAAAAGGTACACATTTATCGTGAATGTCATTTTCAAAATGTTACTTTTGGTTCAGTTAATGTGATGTGATAGTAAAATAATATTTTGAGTATTGATATCTCCACCATAGTTATTAATTTTATAGTAAACAAGTTCTCATCATTCCAAATCTGACATAAATAAAAGGATTTATAATTGAAATGACTGCTATAATAAATGTGATTATTCAAAAGATTTCAAATCAGTACTGAATGTGTGTGTTGATGATCTTATCACTGCCACCTACACCAATTTATTCAAGTTTCTCATGGCTCTCCATTTCAACAACAGTCCCCTGATATTCTTGAAGAAGATAACCCTATTAGAGGGTCTGATGAATCTTCTTCACCTCCTATTCTAGTGTTTAAAAGAAGAAAAGGAAAGGAAGCAATCACTAAAAATCAGAAATATCCTTAAATGCAACAAGAAGAGGAGGAAGAACTGGCCAAGGAAGTTTCTAGAATTCAGGTAGAGTTGGATGAGGAAAGAAAAAGAATGTAGTTTTTGGAGGAAAAGTTAAGAATAAAGGAAGAAGAGCTGCAAAAATATTTGTCCAAAGCTGAGAGATTAGAGAAAGAGATGATAGAAAAAGAATTTTTTTTGAAAAAAAAATTAAGCCAAATAGAGGAGGCCTTATGGAAAGCTAGTACACATGCATTGGATCAAACAAAAGAAACAACAAGGCCTGGTGCTACTAAAATTGAGAGATTAAAAGTTGAGTTGCAACAAAAAGAAGAGGATGGTGCTAAACAAATAGAGAGATTAAAAGTTGAGTTACAACAAAAAGAAGAGGAGTTAAAATAACAATCAAATAGATTGCACAATCTTGAGGCTTCTACTTCATCAGCTCCAAGAAGATACTTATCCCTTTCAACACTCAAGTTTAAGCATGAAAATGACCAATTGAAAATCCAAAATCAGCAGCTAGGAAAAAAGAGAGGGATGGGGTGAATGATAGATTGCGACAAATAGTCGAGCTCTCCTCTGCTATGTTATCAATTAGGAAACCTTCCAAATTTTACGCATTATTCTTGAGGGAAAATTTTCTAAAATGGAAAATTAATCAATTGGTTTTGAAAAGGAAGACAAATTATGATGATGAATGAGAATTACTAGAGGATTTCTACAATAGCCATCCTACAGTCCAAAACTAGATGTGTGAATACTTTCAACATGGTTTCATTCTCGGTAATTTCCCAAAGTATTTCCTAAATATTTATGTTGGTGAGTTGCAAATAAGGTCCTTTTTCTATTTGTTACAAAATCAAGTTGAGTGGGATAATAGAATGGATCAGTATAAGGAGGCACAGTTGAGATTGGGCATTCCAATGAGGAATGAAATGCCTTGGTCCATGGCCTTCAAAGCTTCCTTTATCTACTTTAAACAAGAAGATAATGTGAAACCTATTTATAGAAGAAATTTGAATGAGAGCATTATATTTTTTACAAGTGTCCAAGAACACCTTCCACACATAGCCTTAACTACAGCCAGGGAAGGATTCAGTAGCATTCCAACATCACTCAGAAGGAGAGAACCAATATCCCCAAGGAACATCACTTGGAGTCTCACAAGACTAGGATCCTTGATACAGGTTATTGAGGAGCAAAAAAAATTGGATAGGAATGAGATTCAGACCTCCATTACTCATAGCACCAACACCTGCATTAAATTATCCACCACAATTTGTTGGAGAAAGTCTGAGAGATTGGTTAAGGACAATTAAAGAATAGAATGGATATTCTCAAAAAAGGACATTCATATAGTATATGACTTATATTGGTGATCTTGTTGCTTGGCGTGAAGGAAAAAATAGGGATTTACCAGATCCTCAACTATGAGGACATAGTTGACAACAAAAGGGGGAGAAATGATGAGTGAAAGAAAGGACATTTTAATTAATCCTTTTTATGTTTTAAAAGACTTTATTATATGATAATTAACTATGTGGTGGTAGAATTTATGATTAAATATTTGATTAATGATGTGTTACATTTAACTAATTAGAGTATATATGAGAAATGGTATTTTGTAGTAAATGTCTTACTTTTGAATGATTACTAATGATTATTAATGCAAGTTGAAGATCTTTTGTTGTCTTAAATTCATCCTATCTTTGAGGATTTTTTTCGGTTGATTGAAGTGTTGTTATTATGAGGTGGACATGTTAATCTTCATATTTAATAGATTTGAAATCTATCTTGCCCTTGAATCACTCTAGTTGGCTCCTGATTTATGCTTCCAATTTGACTTCTTTAGTCAGTTTAAGAACTTTTTGTTTGGTTACTTTCATGTGGCGGATTTCTTTATGATAGTTTTAGTTCTATTTTAGTTCTGTTGTAATCATTTTCATCTTGGTGAGTTGTGCCAGCTTTCATATTCAAATAAGTGGATATTCCTATCAATATCCAACCTTGTATTAGTTTAGGATTTCGTTAATATTTTTGCATTATCATCGTAATTTTGAACTATCTGCACTTTTGTACTACTCCCCTGTTTAGGCCAATTGGAATGAAAATAAGGAGTTAATTTGAATCTTGGTGTTAAAGTCCCACCAGAGGAAGAGAAGGGCTTGCTCAACCAAAAGGGGTGACTCATGTTATTTTTGTTGATTCAATTGATTTTTTTATTTGTTCATCTCAATTGGAAAATAGGAAGTTAGATCTCTGTCAATTATTGTCAGTAACTCTGAATGCTCATATTCTTAGATTAAGTTCATGAAATCCTTACAATAATTCATTATGCTTTACTGTAGAGTTATGTTTACTCAATTACTGTAGGGTTAATTGTTGTTCATAGATTAGATTCACTCATTATTTTAAATCACATAGCTTAATGGAGAAGATTGTAATGACTTACAGAAAGATGAAACTAAAGCTCATTTGGAATGCGTTCATGGAAGTTAGTGTTAATGCTTTTCTAGATTAAATTTCTTTTTCTGTAACTATAATTATACTTTTTTTTGCAAACACAATTAGATTTACCTTACAAGTACATTTCAATTCAAAGTTCTAGCTTAAATAAAAAATTAATTTTCTTAGCTTAAATACTTCGATGGATACATTACAAATAAGTCAAGTGAAGTTTGAACTGAGTTATTAGAGTTTGGATAATCGTAAGTTAAGAGATCAATTAGAATTAATTCTTTAGAATTACTTAGAAACCTATTGTTAAGATTAGCTACTGAGAGCTCCTCACAGCTCCTGATGGAGCTAAACTGTGACCTAAAAGTCATTGTTTACAATGTGAAACCCCCCAAAAACTCATGACAAACATCCTTATTGCATATAGCTCTAAGACACACCTAGTTTGATAATTGATAAATTAAATGATGCAAGTTGTGACATCAATGACCTTTCCCATCATTAGGTTGTTAGGAGTGTTGGTGGGTCAAGTTTCTTAAAGTTGTTAAGTTTACAAAATATTGTCAATGTGGCAAATGTTGCAATACATGGAATATGAAAAGACACAAGTGTAAATGAAGGAATTAAAACAATTTTAGTTTGAAAAATAGTTGTAAATGGTTGGTGCATGTTTAAATAAGCCTTGGAGGGTCGAATCCAAGGGTGGAGAGGTGGTGGTTATTGAAAATCTTGAAGTTGGAATAATAAAACATCTCTGGTTTCTGCATTTTTGAAACACTTTTCTATGTTATGATGAATGGTATAGACTTGTACGATATCACCATAGCCTGAAACCTATTGGAATTGGTGGTTCTATGAATCTTATTTATTCATATTTTTGTATAACTCAAGTTCATTATGATTCAAACAAGTTAGAGACATTTTACCTTAGGCAGTCTAAAACCCTAGTCAAGGTAAAAGTGAGCAAACAAGTCAATTTTTAAAGGTTTTTGTCCAAAATAACCTACCATGATTTTGAGATATGTTGTATAAGGTCCAAATGGGTATCTAGAACTATTTTTACATTTTTCGTATCATGTTTGTACTAAAAATTATGACAGAATCCCCAAATTATTGCTCCCATGTTTTAAAGTTTTAAGAGAAAGTTTCCAAATTTTGATGGTTTCCGTGCAAAAGACTATGCCCTAATTTTTATATGTGTTGTAAGAGTGAAAAGGGTATTCAAAAATGGTCTTAGATTTTGAAAATAAAAATTTCATCAAAAGTTATGGCCAAAAAGGTTGATTTGCTGCTCTCTTTAGGGCTAGTAGGAAAGGGGGTAATTAAAGTTTGAGTCCTGTACGAAGGAGCCCTATTTTATTTCTAGGTATGTACTGTAAAGACCAAAAGGGTATCTGAATCTGTGCTTACTTTGTGGATATCAAGTCTCTCTTGAAATTTGTGCTAAGTTTTGTCTTTTTGGAGTACTACAAAGATTATAGGTAGAATGGAGAATCTAAGTTTTTTTAATCATGTTTTGTTTGAACATGTTGTCTCGAGTGTGTTTAGAGTGTTCCAAATGTTGGGTGAAAGGTTTGAGACATTGATTCCTTATTTGTGCTTTTTAACCTTTGAGGAGTATGTGTCATTTGGGAAGAGTTTAAGTTTTTATTGAAGTTATCCACCCTTACTCTGCATCAAATTAGTATCAGAGCTTGAAAATATAAGAAATAAAGTTTTTGGAGTTTATGTGTTGTCTTTTTGCTGGTTGAAGCAAAAAATTGGATGCCAAAATACTAGGTAGTAAAGAAAGGAGGAAACCTAAGTGAGGTATGACAAAGACAAGAAGAAGCAAGGTGAAAGACACTTGCTCACAAAAGGAGAATGAAAATGTTGAGAAGGTTTGTCCATGGAGACTTGCAGAGTCAGGAGGTACCAAGAAAGAAATGAGAGAAAAAAAAGAGAAAAGTGAGAAGAAGAAGAAGGATGAGAAGGTAAAACAAATTAATATTGAGTGAGAGATAATAGACTTAAGGAAAGTCTTGGAACAAATGGAAAAATAATGAAAAATAATGCAAGATAGAATGGAACTTGAGATGCAGCAGTTGCTTGAGAGAGCAAACCAAGAACAAGGTTGCCATTTACCAATAAAGAAGAAGGTTACCTGGCCTATCAAGAATATCATTCAGAGGAGAAGGTAAGAGGGGACAGTAGAACCAGACATTAAAAAATCGTTGTTGATGAGGGAAGAGCAAAAGCCATCTGAGAAAGAGGAAGAGGTAAGTAATATAATGGTAAACAAACCTAGGATTGTTTTGACATCAACAAGCATTGAAGAGTTACCTTGGGAAGTTTAGGATGTCTTGAAGGATTATGTAGGCATACTGGTTGACAAATTTTTTGACTTTTTGCTTCCAAGGAAAGTTGTTAGTCACTAATTAACTTTTGTTCTAGGGGCTAAGCTATCATATACAACAGCCTATGACAAACAAAATGAAGAATGTGATGTGTCTCAAGAAGGAGATGGTGCCTATACAAATGATGCATTTGTTTGGAAGGTTGTAAATGAAATAAATTTGGATGTTGTAGGCAAGACAATTACTAGGAAAGAGATTGTAGAGTTAAGAAAGCAATGTTTGAGGGGAAAAAAAGGTATGGAGTAGCATAATGGATAAACTGAGTTGCAGATGGAAGATGGATAGTTAGACAAGCAACCACTCCAAGTGGAGCAACAAAAGGGAGTTGCAAATGTTAGAGGAAAAGAGAGAAGACAAAGTGCTCTTGATGAGATTGCAAACTTGGAAGACAAGAAACCTAAGGTTAAAATGAAACAAGCCATTAAATGGGGACAAGGTACCATTGAAGTGCATGACATCCATTAGGGAAGAAAGGATCAGTTACAAGGTAGAGGTGCAGATGAAGGATATGTTTATTTTGTCAAGTTTGCATACCTTTGCCAAATGTTCAAGAAACCTACAATGAAGATAAAGCCACTATGGCATGGTTTTAAAGAAAGTCATATGTAGGGGTCTATACAGATCATGCAAGGAATTTCAAACCTGATTCTCAAGTTTCTACCTTTTATTCAAGCAGAGCTTAAATCTTTTCTTTGCTTGGGAGTATGGTGTAGGAGCACCTTAGGTTCAGTAGGTTAAGTATAACTTGTAATTTTCATTTTCTTATGTTGGTTTTATATAATAAGGTCATCTAAGACCATGTAAGATGTGTTAGAGTCCATATTAGGTCATTAGGAGTTTTGGTGGGTCAAGTTGCTTAAAGTTGTCAAGTTTGCAAAATGTTGCCAATGTGGCAAATGTTTCAAAATATGGAATATGAAAAACATTAGTGCAAATGAAGGAATTAGAACGGTTGTAGTTTGAAAAATCAGTTGTAAATGGTTGGTACATGTTTAAAAAATCCTTGGAGGGTCAAATCCAAGGTTTGAGAGGTGGTGGTTATTGAAAATCTTGAAGTTGGAATAATAAAACATCTCTATTTTTTGCATTTTTGAAATATTTGTCTCTGTTCTGATGAATGGTGTGGACTTGTACAACCTCACTATGGCCTGAAACCTATTGGAATTGGTGGTTCTGTGAATCTTCTTTATTATCCTTTTTGTAACACTCAAATTCATAATGTTTCAAGTAAGTTAGTCATTTTACCTTAGGCAGCCTAAAACCCTTGTTAGGGTAAAAGTGAGCAAACAAGTCAAATTTTGAAGGTTTATGTTCAAAGTAACCTACATTGATTTTGAGATATGTTGTATAAGGTACAAATTGGTATCTAGAACTATGTTTACATTTATGGTATCATTTATATACTAAAAATTATGACAAAAAAAACTCCATTTTTTTGCTCTTATGTTTTAAGGTTTCAAGAGCAAGTTGCCAACTTTTTGTGGTTTCCGTAAAATAGACTATGCCCTAGTTTTTATATATGTCTTCTAAGGGTGAAAAGGGTATCCCAAACTAGCCTTAAATTTTGAAAATAAAATTTTCATCAAAAGTTATGGCCAAAAAGGTTGATTTTATATTCTCTTTAGGCTTAGTAGGAAAGGGGGTAGTTAAAGTTTGAGTCCTTCCATACAAAGGAGCCCTATTTTATTTTTTGGTATGTGTTATAAAGGAAAAAAAGGGTATTTGAATCTTTTCTCACTTTGTGGATATCAAGTCTCTCTTGAAAATTGTGCCAAGTTTTTCCCTTTTGGAGTACTACAAGGATTTAAGACAATTTGTGAAGGGATGATAGGTAGAATGGATAATCTGAGTTTTTGTGAATCATCTTTTGTTTGAACATGTTTTCCCCACTGTGTCTAGAGTGTTCCAAGTGTTGGGTGAAAGATCTAAGGCATTGATGCCTTATTTATGCTTTGTAACCCTTGAGGAGTATGTGTCATTTGGGAAGAGTTTGAGTTTGTGTTAAAGTTATCCACCCCTGCTCTGCATCATTTAGGGAGGATGAATACCCTAACCAGAAAAATAGAAAACAAAAAAATAATAAAGGATCTTCTAGTGAAAACCTCCCTAAGGAAATCTTAGATCTAGAAAAATTAAAAACAAAGGGTGTATCTTCTAATGAAAACATCCTAGAGGCGTTAGAAGATGGGGATGTTCATCTTGCCCATATAGGTACCCAGTGGTCCAAGAGGTCTTCTATCATGATTGAGGAAACAAGAGAGATAAATTTGGGTATTGGGGTTGAACCAAAAATAACATATGTGGCCAAGTCTTTGACTGAAGAAGAGTATTTAGTAATTTCCAAGCTACTTCAAGAAGGTGTCATTAATTTTTCTTGGGCTTATTCTAACATGTCTAGATTGGACCTTGCACTTATTGTGCACCATTTAGATGTGTTTCTGGATGCAAAACATGTCAAAAGCTTCATAAGATGCATCCACATGTGGCCCTTCTTGTCAAATTTGAGCTGGAAAAACTATTAGCAAATGATTTTATAAGACCAATTGATTATTCATATTGGATCTCTAATATTGTTCCTATTGCCAAGCCCACTAGAGGCATTCACATATGTATAAATTTTAGAGATCTTAATAAAGCTTGTCCTAAGGATGACTTCCCACTATCAAACATTGATATGTTTGTTGATTTCACAGTGGGACATGTTATGATATCCCTCATGGATGGATTTTCTAGCTATAATTAGATCAAAATTACAATTGAAGATCAACATAAAATAACTTTTACCACTCCTTGGGGAACATTTTGTTACAATTTCATGCCTTTTGGTTTGAAAAATGTAGGGGCTATCTATTAACATGCCACGACAACTATCTTTCATGAACTCATTCATATCATAATGGAAGATTATGTGGATGACTTATTAGGCAAGTCAAAGACTAGAGAATACCATCCTAAGATCTTAAAATAGATATTTGACAGATTGCAATAGTATAAGCTGAGACTAAATCCCAAGAATTGTGTCTTTGGTGTCACCTTAGGTAAAATATTAGGCTTCATTGTATCTAGATGTGGCATCAGAGTTGACCCAACAAAAGTTAAGGCTATTCTAGAACTTCCATCACCCAAAAATTTAAAATAATTGAGAAGTCTGCAAGGAAAACTATAGTCAATCAGAAATTTCATAGCTCAAATCACAAACAGATGTCAACCATTTACTCATCTCCTTCTAAAGGACATAGTATTCATATGGAACTTAGAATTCCAATAGGGATTTGACAAGATTAAAGAATGTATGGACATTCTACCCATTTTGATGCCTTCTGTTGCGATAAAACCATTGTTATGATGCATTTTTGCTACACCTATTGCACTAGGGGCACTTCTAGCTAAACATGATGAGATTGGGAAAGAAATGGCTATCTATTACATCAACCACACACTAGTTGGGTTGAAGTCAACTATACCCTCATGTGGAAGGTTTGTCTTGTAGTTGTCTTTAGCTCCTAAAAGCTTTGCCATTACATGCTTAGTCACTCAATCAAGCTCAGATCAAAAGTGGATCCACTCAAGTATTTTCTATCTCAAACTTCATTGATGGATAAAATATCTAAGTGGGTTATGCTGCTAAGTGAATTTGACATAGAGTATGTGGATAGGAAGGTAATCAAGGGATCGACCATTGCTAACTAGTTAGTTGATGTTCCTTTAGTGGATGCATATCTATTGATTTCTAAATTTCCTAATGAGTTAGTGCTTACAGTTTCAGAAGTAGACACATGCAAGCTTTACTTTGATTGGTCCTACAAACAAAATGGAGTTGGTGCAGGGGTCCTCTTTCTCACCCCTCAAGGTGATTTTTGTTACTAAGTCATTCTAATTGGAATTACCATGCACAAATAACATTGTAGAATATGAAGCTTTGATTATTGGTCTAAGAATCACAATCCAATGGAACATCATCCATCTACATGTTTATGGGGATTCACAACTCATCATCAAACAAGTTAATGTTGAATTTCAAATGAAAGATGATAAGCTTCTCCCTTAAAAATGCATGTTAGATGGCTTCAAGAAATTATTCCATCATATCCAATTTGAACAAGTACCTAGATTATAGAATAAGGTTGTTAATGCTATGGCCACAATTGGGTCCCTTATAGACATTCCTTGTGATCACATTAATTGTGATCTCTTAGTTGAGAAACTATTAGTCCCAACTTATGATATTCTAGAAAATGAGATGGTGTGTGAAATTGTTGGTCCCTAATCTCCTTGGTATCATGATATGTACACATACCTTCATGAAAATACCCTCCCGACTAATTTAACCCATAAAGAATGTAAATCCTTCATCTAATGCGCTACCCATTACACTATCTTAGGAGACAAACTTTATCATAGAGGGTATGATGGTAATATTCTTCGATGTCTAAATGCTTTGAAATCTAAACTAGCATTACAAGAGGTACATAGTGGTGTGTATGGAGTACATACTAATGGAATGGCCCTAGAAAAGAAGCTTCTTAGGAAAAGATACCATTGGCCAACTATGGAACATGATTCCTATGATTTTTTCAAGAGGTGTGTGTCGTGTCAACAACATGCATATTTAATACATGCTCATGCACAAGATCTACAATCAATCTCCTAACCATGCCCTTTTTCATAGTGGGGTTTAGACCTAATCTACAAGATATATCCTCCATCATCCAATGGCCATACCTTCATCATCACTACCACCAAATACTTTATCAAATGGGTGGAAGAAATTCCACTCTCCCTTATCACTGGAACCTAAATATCCAAATTTATCTTATACCATATTCTTTGTAGATATGGTATTCTCTCTACCATTATAATCGATAATGGGAAACCATTCAAAAACTAGTATGTGAGACATTTATGCAAAAAAATCCACATCCAACATCATTGGTCAAAACCCTATTACTCTCAAGGTAATGTTCAAGCTAAAGTAACCAACAAAACATTAATTAAAATCTTGAAAAAAGGTTGTCAATAATACTGGTTGAGATTCCACCTCCATAATATTTCCCTTTAGGCCTATCACACCTCCATCCATACACCCAATCACACTACACCATATTCACTTTTCTATGGCACTCACCCTATCTTGTTGATTGAGGTTGAAATCCCATCACTGCGTATATCTTTGAAGAGCTTGATTGATGATGAGTATTGGGTTGCCCACTTGAGTTAGTTAGAACTTCTTGATGAACCCTATCTTAATGCCTACAATCATCTCCAATCTTATCTCTATCGACTTGAAATAAGTTACAACAAAAAAGTATGTCCTTGCTAGTTTTAGGTTGGTGATCTTGTGCTTAAAGAAAATAAGTGTACACAACAAGACCAAGAAAAGAAGGGAAAGTTTGAAGCTAATTGGTTGGGCCCCTATGTCCTCACAACTAGATATGGTTCTAGGGAATATCAACTCACTACACATTAGGGAGAACCCATGGAAGAACCTATTAACATTGTGTATTTGAAGTGATACCTAAATCAATTTGGTATCCCACCTAGAAAATTCAAAAATGGAAAAAATCGCAAAAAAAGAAGGAAAATGTCAAAAAAATAAAGAAAAAAATATTGTCAATAGTAAAGAGACATAAATCATCCTACGGTGAAAACAACCTATGGTGGCACCTTGGATAAGTATGTTTGGTGAAAATGTAGAAACAAGTGAGGGCTTAATCATTATCTACCTTGCATCTCTTTGTCACATCCCTGTCAAAGGGACAATTTGAATATGGGCTATGGAGGTCAATGAAGAAACAAAAAAAAAGAAAATTAAGTGTCATCTAAAATAAGAAAAGAGAAAAGCAAGAGACAAGGTGCATTAATGAGGAGTGGGTGTGAGTAAATGAATAAGTTCATGCAATTAATAAAGCATGGAACCCCTACACACCCCCATATCTCCGTCTGATTTTCCACGTGAATGGAGAAATGTGGGAAGGTTGTGAGAAGAACAATGTGCAAAGGAAGCTTGACTCCATACCCATGATAAATGCAAGGTTTTAGGTTGTCGAGAGGAATAGAAAATCACATGGAAAAGGGTCCAACAGGGAGAATACAGTGAAATGCATGGAAAAAAGGGATTGACCAAGTTTTCAGAGTGATGATAGGGTGTTTAGAAGTTAGACGCAACCATAGGAGGCAGTCTAAATGCCTACCACAATTTCTGGATTCCTTGCTTGCAATCTATGGTAGCATTAGTGTAATGATATTGGGATGAGATACAAAGGAGTTAGGAAAAGAAGGTGAAGGAAGGAGAGATGGGTAGGGAAAAAGAGTACAAGAGGGTGTGACATTTTGGTGGAGACATGAGCAAAGAAATGCGTGAGAAATGTTGGAATGGGTAGAGGGAAAAATCGTAGAACATAGGCAACATAGTATGGTGAGAGAGAGAACACAAGAATAGAGGCATTTCAGCATGGAGAGTGAAGAATAGACAAAGACTATGGGAAACAAATTGGTTTTTTGAAAAAGAAATAAAACCTTCAAGCACAAGCAAAGGGGCAAAGAAACTCAGCAATATCCTCCATGGCTGTGCTAAAAAGGGAGCTTGTAGAATAGACCATGGACAACTACCAGGGCATAAAGGTTAGAGGAATTAGGGATGCTCAGATTCAGAAGAAAATGTGAGGAAGAAAATGTTAGGAATGCCAAAAAATCGAGTGAAGGAAGAGCAAGGAGGAAATTTGGAATTCATAGCCCTTTTGGGGCTGACTTCTTGTGATTTGAGGGTGTGAAAAATTAGAGTGATGTGGTATAAACTCAAACAAAGGCATCACAACAGATTTCAATACACAGTTCAAACATATCTTTGCCATTGATTCCAAGCTAAGTACTCTTTGACCTATCACATTTTATCTTAAAATAGCGATTAATTCTAACTTATTGTCTTCTATACTTGGAAAATAATTAATCTATTTGATATATTCTTATGAGTATGCTATTACATAATTAAGGGAGGGATAGCTTATAATCAATAGATCACATGCCTTGTACATATTGTTACATATGTTGAAAAAAATTTGTCCAAAATGGTTTAGGTGTAACATTTAGGCATGGTATTCCTTGCAATAAGGTTATATCTTAACTATTTTATGCCAAAATCACATATCTTTGTATTTGTATAAGATTTTGACTTGGTTTGACCTACCTAATAGTACAATGGATGGGAACAAATGTCTTAAATTTCATTAGGAACTTTGCTGGGCTGAAATTTTCTTGTTGTTAGAATAAACTATAGTTGATGAAATTTGGTAAACTTTGTGAGGGATTATGTCATCTTTTCAATATGAAAGACTTAGATAATAGGAATACGAGGCAAGATTGTTAATTGGAAATTATGTGGCTAGGGGGAACATTTAATATGTAGTGAACTGTGACTATTTTAAATTCTTAAGAATATTAGACTTCACCAAATGATAAGGATATTTAGAGATTAAGAGCATATTATTATTGGATGTATACACTTGGAGGTTGATCCAATGGATATATAGGATTTCCAACCCTCTAGAGTCGAATTATACGTGACTTTTCTTGGAGTAAGTTTATAACTATTGTGCTATGTCTTTTGAAGTTTAAATAATCTTGCATGGCCTTATTGAGGCTTCACATGATCTCCACATGGTGAATAGATCTTGAGTACATCGATACCCTTATCGTTGGTAGATTTATCTTAAAGGTGATATTTATTCTATGGGGTTATTCTCATGCATGAATGTTTAAGGGGTTTTTGATTAATATTATATAGTAGTTCAAAATATCTAGAACTAATGTGCTTGTGATAACTACATTTACTAGACCATAGTGTATTCAAATTATAATGTTATAAACCTAAATATGATCCTATGTTATAAACTATGTGGTAATATCATTAGAGTACCAGTTGTGGTATGATCTCCTTGATATGTAATCGTAAGGTTTATGGGATGCTCACAAAGAATTAAGAATAATACTTATGGTAAGGTTTAATTTGAGACCTTGAAATATGTGGATGGAAGTTTCATGGTTTAGGTTTGCTAATTTAAGAGTGGTGTTGAATCATCTGCTTGTTATTAAGCACTACTAACTATTAGGAATAATTTGAAGGAGCCTTCTTGGAGTATGATGTGGTAATTAATGAAATATTAGTCATGGGAAGTTGTGTGTATGTGTCCCTTGAGAGAAACCTTATAGGGAGAACTACATGTGACTTTGACCCGTTTGGAAGTAGGAACATAGGAAGTCCTTGGGTGAAGGATGCCCCTTTGACTTCAATTCCATAGGGGGAGCATCTAGGGTGGGTTAACTCCAAGGGTTGGGGTTGTTCCTAATTGGTTGGACATTTCCTTTCCATAAGCTTTAGTTTGAGGCTGAAATGAGTATCAAATGGGTAATGAAATGAGTTAAGGGAATCTAATAACTTGTATGTAATGCATGATATGTTTGTATTAGTAAATGAATAGAGCATGCGATTTAACTACTTATAATTGGTAACTGAATATATGTTTAAGTTTTGAAAATTCCATCATGTGTTGGTTCCATGTGACCTTATGTGTTGTGAAAACTGACTCCATATCTAGAGGTCTCTATGTATAGGAAATTATATGTGTTGATTGTGATTGTGATTCATGTTATGTATGAATCATTCAAGAGTGAACCTTTGGGATATTTGAGCAGTGATAGGCAGTCATTGGACCATGCCAATGATCGATGTTTGGGATACTGTGAGGGATTAGTCAGCATTCATCTAGTTCATGGAGGTTAAGGTAGCAGGTCACCCTAGTTATGATTAAGATACGATAATGGTTGCATGGATAGGGACTCATCTGTGTAGGTAATGGTAATCTGAGGCTAACCGTTGTATCAAGGGGGTTCATTGGATGTCATTGATGGCATGAAAGTGATTGAGGCCAGTGTTACTTGGGATTGTGAAGATGATAGCTGACAATATCACTAAGGTCACAAGGTGGTATATTTTGGGAGATACTTCTTCTTGTGTGGATATACTTGTCATTGGTGGCCTATAGGCGAATGAAGTTCGAATCCATCGGGTTCAGTAGGTTCACTGCTTGGGGAAACCCTTGGGATGGCATATGGACTCACAATGTAGTATGGGATGCACTGAATCCCCTCCCAATTTCCAGAATATATACCTAGCCGTGTGGGGTTGAGGACATACCTATGGTGTAGTATGGGATGCACCGAATCCTCTTTCCATTTTTCCATTGGTGCAAAAGACCGGTGGAAAGGATAGGACCCACAGTGTAGTGCACAATGCACCATTATTCTTTCTATCTGAGATGTATTATGGACATGTGTTAGCCATTGTGATGTGCTAGTTAGCCATTGTTATTGTGTTTATGGGATGTATGGTGGATCTCATCATTGTGTTTATGTGATGTATGATGGAGCTTGTCACTTTGTATTTGTGATATATGTTATAGCCAGACACTAATGTGATTGTGATATGCGAATGGGATAATAAATTTGGCACTTATAATGTACATATGAGATGACCACCTTTGTACTTGAGATTTGTAAATGATCCAGTCACTGCTATACTTGTGATCTATGTAATATCTAGTCATTGTTGCACTTGTGATCTGTGTATGATCCAATCACTATTGTACTTGAATTGTGTATGAGCTAATCAACTTGTGTATATGGGGGTATGCTCCTAACAATCATTGTGTATAATATTTGAGATTATGGTATGAAGGGCCTCTTGTGAATTTTGTGAATGTTTGGACACTAACATTTGGTAATGATTGGTATGGACCCAACACTTGATGGAAAGATATTATTATTATATTATAATTGACTATGTTGATAACTTGCATGAACTAAATAGTTATGGGTTAAGGTGAAATTATAGATCTCATACAAGAGGAGAGATTGAATTCCCTCTGTCATTGTCTGGTGAACTACAAAGCCTCTAATTTCCCATGAGGGGATACATAGGTAGGGTCATCATGAACCCTCAAGGATTAGGTTGGAGGTCTAGGAGAGAACTTTTCCTTGGGACCTTAGGTTTAAGTGTAAGCATATAAGTAGTGGTGTTGATTTTGGTGGAATCTTGGGGAATGTAGAGCTATTGAAATTAACACTTCTAATTTACATGGAATATGTTTGGTTGGTTAATTTGGTAGTTGTGTGTTTTTTATTAAAAAGAAAAAAAAAATTGTGCCTAAGATGGGGATTTTACATTGGTATCAGAGCAACCAAGTTCAAATGTTGGACCTATGGAGCTCACTTGACTTTGGGTTAAGTATATTATCTTACACTACCAATTGACCATGACTATGCGAGTCACTTGATATGTATGGTTTTTATTGAATATCTTAAAAGTACTTTTAAGCTCCTAAGAATGGATGGCTAATCCTAACCACAAATGAAACCTGTATGGGTGCAAAGTGGATTTCTAATATACATATTGAAAATAAAAATCAGAGTGTGTAGTGGAAGGTTAAGCATTTGATGATTGTTTGTTCACCTAAGTCCCTTGTTGGGTTTGATTTTACCCCTTGTTATGAGGAAAAATTTATTACATATTTAAGAATATTTCTCATGGTATGAGCATGAATTGCTAGGACATGAAATGCAAATATCTAAGGGTGCATGTTTAAATGGGTAGGTAGTGACTACCTCAAGACTTGAGGGTGAAGAGTAGTTTTTCATGCTTGGAACTTTAGTAACTTGCAAGGATTAACCAATAAATGTATGTACACGATGGTGAGACATTAACCCCTCTTATGAAAAAATCAACCTCTAAATTCTAAAATAGAGGATTAGATTAAGCAAAAATGCTTACTTAAGTGTATAGTTTTGGTATGCACCCTCTTGAATCTTATAAAAACTCATACTAAATTGGTCAATTTAGAGAATGGGAACCAAATAAGAGACAAGGATAAGAGGTTCAAAGGTAATTAACTTGGCTAAGAACCTAAATTTTGTAGAAATTAACAAATGCAACCCTATAATTTAAGTCGGGATGACTTATCCTAAGGGGTGAAGGATGTCACATCCTTTTCAAAGGGCCAATTTAAATATGGGCTAGGGTGGTCAATGAAGAAACAAAAAATAAAATTAAGTGTTGGATAAATTAAGAAAAGAGAAAAGCAAGAGACAAAGTGCATTAATGAGGAGTGGGTGTGGGTAAATGAATATGTTCATGCAATTAATAAAGCATGGAACCCATGTAAACCCCCATATCTCCATTTTATTTTGCATGTGAATGGAGAAAGCATGGGTAGGTTGTGAGAAGAACGATGTGCAAAGGAAGCTTGACTCTATACCCACAATAAATGCAAGGTTTTGGGTAGTTGAGAGGAATAGAAAATCATGTGGAAAAGGGGCCAATAGGGAGAATACAGAGAAATACATGGACATAAGCGATTGACCAAGTTTTGGGAGTGATGATAGGGTGTTTGGAAGTTAGACACAACCATAAGAGAAAGTCTAAATGCCTACCAATTTCTAGATTCCTTACTTGTAATCTATGGTAGCATTAGTGTAATGATATTGGGATGATATACAAAGGAGTCAGGAAAAGAAGGAAAAGGAAGGAGAGATGGGTAGGGAAAAAGAGTGAAAGAGTGCATGGAATTTTGGTGGAGACATGAGCAAAGAAATGCATGACAAATGTTGGAATGGGTAGAGGGAAAAATCCTAGAACACAAGCAACAGAGTATGGTGAGAGAGAGAACACAAGAATAGAGGCATTTTAGCATGGAGAGTGAAGAATAGAGAGAGACTATGGGAACCAAATGGGTTTGTTGAAAAGTTAGTAAAACCTTCAAGCACAAGCAAAGGGGCAAAGAAACTTGGAAATATCCTCCATGGCTGTGCTAAAATGGAAGATTTCAGAATAGACCGTGGACAACCACCAAGGCATAAAGGTTAGAGGAATTAGGAATGCTTAGATTTGGAAGCAAATGCGAGGAATAAAATGTTAGGAATGCCAAAAATTTGAGTGAAGGAAGAGCAACGAGGAAATTTGGAAATTCATAACCCTTTTGGGGCTTACTTCTTGTGATTTGAGGGTGTGAAAAATTAGAGTGATGTGGTATAAACTTAGACAATGGCATCACAATAGATTTCAGTGCACGGTTCAAACATATCTTTGCCATTGATTCCAAGATAAGTACTCTTTGAGCTATCACATTTTATCTTAAAATAGTGATTAATTCTAACTTATTCTCTTCCATAACTGGAAAATAATTAATCTATGTGATATATTCTTATGAGTATGTTGTTACATATTTAAGGGAGGCATTTCTTATAATCAATAGATCACATGCCTTGTCCATGTTGTTACAAATGTTGAATTTTTTTTTTTCCAAAATGGTTTAGGTGCAACATGTAGGCATGGTATTCCTTGCAAGAAGTTTATATCTTGACTATTTTATGCCAAAATCATATATCTTTGTATTTGTATAAGATCTTGACCTAGTTTGACCTACCTAATAGTACAATGGATGGGAACGAATGTCTTAAATTTCATTAAGAACTTTGTTGGGCTGAAATTTTTTTGTTGGTAGAATAAACTATAGTTGATGAAATTTGGTAAACTTTATAAGGGATTATGTGTCATCTTTTCATTATCAAAGACTTAGATAATAGAAGTATGGGGCAAGGTTGTTAATTGGACATTATGTGGCTAGGGGGAACATTTCATATTTCGTGAACTAAGACTATTTTAAATTTTTACGAATATTGGACTTCACCAAATGACAAGGATATTTAGAGATTAAGAGCATATTATTATTGGATGTATATGCTTGGAGGTTGATCCAATGGATATATAGGATTCTCAACCATCTAGAGTTGAATTATACATGACTTTTCTTGGAGCAAGTTTATAACTATTGTGCTATGTCTTTTAAAGTTTAAATAATCTTGCATCACTTATTGAGGCTTCACATGATCTCCACATGGTGAATAGATCTTGATTACATGGATACCCTTATCATTGGTAAATTTATCTTAAAGGTGATATTTATTCTATGGGGTTATTCTCATACCTGAATTTTTAAGGGGTTTCTGATTAATATAATACAACCATTCAAAATATCCAGAACTAACATACTTGTGATAACTACGTTTACTAAACCATAGTGCATTCAAATTATTATGTTCTAAACCTAAATGGGATCATATGTTATAAAATATGTGGTAATATCATTAGAGTAACAATTGTGATATGATGTCCTTGATATGTAATCGTAAGGTTTCTGGGATGCTCACATTGAGTTAAGAATAATAATTATGGTAAAGTTTAATTTGAGACCTTGATATATGTGGATGGAAGTTTCATGGTTTAGGTTTGCTAATTTGGGAGTGGTGTCAAATCATCTGCTTGTTACTAGGCACTACTAACTATTTGGAATAATTTGAAGGATCTTTCTTGGAGTATGATGTGGTAATTAATTAAACAGTATTCATGGGGACTTGTGTGTATGTGTCCCTTGAGAGAAACCTTATAATGAGTACTACGTGTGAATTTGACTCGTTTAGAAGTGATAACATAGGAGATCCTTGGGCAAAGGATTCCCCTGTGAGTTTAAGTCCATAGGGGAGGGTCTAGGGGGGTAGCTCCAAGGGTTGGGGTTGTTCCTAATTGGTTGGACCTTTCCTCCTCCATAAGCTTTAGTTTGAGGCTGAAATGAGTATCAAATGGGTAATGAAATGAGTTAAGGGAATCTAATAACTTGTATGTAATGCATGATATGTTTTGATTAGTAAATGAATAGAGTATGTGATTTAACTACTTATAATTGGTAACTGAATATATGTTTAAGTTTTTCAAAGTCCATCACGTGTTGGTCCCATGTGACCTTATGTGTTGTGAAAACTAACTCCATAACTAGAGGTCTTTATGTATATGCCATTATATGTGTTAACTGTGATTGCGATTCATGTTATGTATGACCCATCCAAGAGTGAACCTCTGAGATATTTGAGCAGTGACAAGCAGTCATTGAACCATGACAATGATCGATGTCTGGGCTACTGTGAGGGATTAGTCAGCATTCACTTGGTTCACAGAGGTGAAGGTAGAAGGCCACCCTAGTTATGATTAAGATATGGTAATGGTTGCACAGGTAGGGACCCATCCATGCCAGTAACAATAATCTGAGGCTAATCATTGTATTGAGGGGGTTCACTGGATGTCACTAAGGGCATGAAAGTGATCGAGGCTAGTGTTACTCAGGATTGTGAAGATGATAGTTGAAAATATCACTAAGGTAACAAGGTGGTATATGTCAGGAGCTACTTCTTCCTGGGTGGATAGACTTGTCATTGGTGGCCTATAGGAAAATTAAGTTGAAATCCACCAGGTTTGGTAGGTTTAATACATGGGGAAACCCTTGGGATGGAGGAAAAAACCACGGTGTAGTATGGGATGCACCAAATCCCCTCCCAATTGTCAGACTATATACTTATCCTTGTGGGGTTGAGGATGGACCTGCGGTGTAGTATGGGATACACCGAATCCTCTTCCCATTTGTCCATTGGTGCAGAAGACTGGTGGAAAGGATAGGACCCATGGTGTAGTGTGCAATGCACCATTATTCTTTCTATCCAAGATGAATTATGGACATGTTTAGCCATTGTGATGTGTTAGTCAGCCATTGCTATTGTGTTTATGGGATGTATGGTGGATCTCATCATTGTGTTTTATGTGATGTATGATGGAGCTTGTCACTATGTATTTGTGATATATGTTTGAGCCAATCACTAGTGTGATTGTGATATGTTAATGAGATAATAAATGTGACACTTATGATGTACATATGAGATGATCACCATTGTACTTGAGATCTGTATATGATCCAGTCACTACTATACTTGTGATCTGTGTAAGATCTAGTCATTTTTGCACTTGTGATCTATGTATGATCCAATCACTGTTGTACTTATATTGTGTATTATCTACTTAGTTTGTGTATATGGGAGTATTCTCCTAACAACCATTGTGTATAATCTTTGAGATTATGGTATGAAGGGCCTCTTGTGAATTTTGTGAATGTTTGGACAGTAAAATTTGGTTATGATTGGTATGGACCCAACACTTGATGGAAAGATATTATTATTATATTATAATTGACTATGTTGATAACTTACATGAACTAAATTAATAGTTATGGGTTAAGGAGATAATAGATCTCATACAAGAGGAGAGATTGAAATACCTCTATCATTTTGGGGTGAACTACGAAGCCTCTAATTTCCCACAAGGGGATACATAAGTAGGGTCATCATGAACCCTCGAGGCTTCTGTTGGAGGTCTAGGCGAGACCTTTTCCTTGGGACCTTAGGTTTAAGTGTAAGCATATAAGTAGTGTTGATTTTGTTGGCACCTTGGGGAATGCGGAGCTATTGAAATTAAAACTACTAATTTACATGGAATATGTTTGGTTGGTTAATTTGGTAGTTGTGCATTGTTTATTAAAAGCAAAAAAATGTTGTGTCCAAGATGGGGGTTTTACACTCTTTTTCCTATATTCTTATGCATCATCCCAAAATATCTTATGAATCATATCCTTGCCATCTATGTCACATCCATATCTCATTACCTATTGCATGGTATATTTTTATTGAACATTAGATGGATTAGATTCACTATCCCTATTCCTAAGCTTTATCCACTTGTTTTGGTATGGGTCTACACAATCTTAATTGGTATCCTAATCGTTTATCCTTATATCAATTGGGATTTTGTTAGTCCTCATAGTTTGTATGTACTATCCTTTTGATTAGTCTTGCATAACCATCTAGGATCCATCATTGTATATTTTATCATTAGGTCATGTAGACACTTAAAAATGACCTAGGCCTGCAAGCTTTGTTTTACCACTTTCGTCC
Source organism: Sequoia sempervirens (assembly GCA_007258455.2). Taxonomy (NCBI): domain Eukaryota; kingdom Viridiplantae; phylum Streptophyta; class Pinopsida; order Cupressales; family Cupressaceae; genus Sequoia; species Sequoia sempervirens. The sequence goes on from VDFB02083905.1 coordinate 78,143, forward strand.
TAGCATAATTATGACATTTAATTATGTCCTTGGTCCACATTCGACTATTAATTAAATAATTTATAATTGTTTAATTAATTCATATCTCTTTTATTCTTCATGATTATTAAATAAATAAATTATATTTATTTATTCAATACGTCACTAATGGTCTATTATCTTCTTACAATTAAATAAATTTATTAATTTATTAATTACCTTTGTTCATTTATGTCTTCTCGATTATTAAATAAATGAATTTTATTTATTTATTTAATATGTCACTAATTCTCATAATTAAATGAATTTATTAATTTATTTAATTTTCGGTCATAATCCTCTTAATTAAATAATTATCTTTAATTATTTAATTACCTAATTTAACATTTCTCTCATTTTAAATAAATGAAATTATTTAAAATGATTTCATTTTATTAACTGTCACTTCATTTTGGTAAATAATCTAAAAATCAATTATTTATTGTCACACAAAATCCATATTTTGAATTTATTTAATTCAAAATGGTAATCTTCTTCCAAAAATCAAGTAATTGAGCAAATTCTTGATTTTTCAAATCTTCTTTTCAGTTCAACTCTTATCTTATTGATTTTTTGAATCTTACAAATCAAGCAATCTTTGTCTTCTTGATTTTCAAAAATCTTTATCTTTCTGACTAATTATCACATTTATTCTCGACCGCCGATTTGATTTTATCAAATGACATCTCGACCACTCATTTAATGATTTTTCCCTAACCCTGATTAGGGATGGTCACATGAAATCTCATCCACTGATTTTAGGCTTTGTCAGCTTTCAATCTCGTCTATCCATCCAAAATTGCATTTTCTATAAAATGCCAATTTTGCTCATATTTTGGGACCACCACTTCATTATTATAAACATTCATGCTTAGAATTTACTTTTCATTTAGCTTATTTGATTTGATTACTTGTCATAGGCATAGTCATTTTTCATTTTTCATAGGCATTTTGTCATCAAATCCTTCAAAACTTGCATAGGACATAGTCATAGTCAATTGCTCACACACATACAAATCTAAGGGCAATAGTCATATGATTGATGTGAGCTAAAAGGTGCTATGGAGATGAATCATGGAAGCTTCAAGGAATAATTGGTATAATCCTTCTTGTTTTAGCTTTCATTGTACTCGATAGTTCTTTGGGTTATATTAAATGATTTAATTTGCTAACCTACCTAAAAAATAACCCATTGATATAGGTGCCATGTCATCCTTTCATCCATCATCTCCATATTTTTATCGAACTACATTTCCTCTATGCTTTCACATAGGCAAGGCCATTTTTGATGAGACCCTGAGGCTTTAGTCTGTCCATTTAGGTCTATCATGGTCATCTTTTCATCCATCATCTGCATATTTTTATCAAACTACATTTCCTCTACACTTTCACATAGGCAAGGCCGTCTTCAATGAGCCCCCAAGCCTTTAGTCCATCTATTTAGGTCTATCATGGTCATCCTTTTGTCTATTATCTATGCCATTTTATCAAACTAAATTTCCTTTGCGCTTTCACATAGGCAAGGCCATCTTTGATGAGCCCCTGAGGCTTTATTCCATCCATTTAGGTCTATCATGGTCATCTTTTCATCCATCATCTATGTCTTTTTATTGAACTATGTTTCCTATGTGCTTTCACATAGGCAAGGCTATCATCAATGAAACCTCGATACTTACATATTTCCTTTAGGTTGTGTCCTTGTGTCTGTTGTGTCACCAAGAGTCCCTATCTTGCTAAAAATAACAAAAAAATCACTAGCCCTTAGAGGTACCAATCTATTCCAACTATCCCACATCGTGTGGACCTTATAATCTACCCCATCCACCCTTGGTATTAGTAGGATATATTGTTCCTCACATCAGACTGCATCAATCCATCCACCTATCATCCTCATGGAAAAGGATATTTGAAATATATTGTGACTTCTTGGTGATTTTTTATTTTGTTTATCTTTTGAGCTTCCTACTATACCTACTCAAGGTCATCGCGATCCATGATATCATGGTGCACCTTTTTGGGTAGACATAGAGGCATGTCTTTGTTTTTTGTGTGATTGTGTTTTTTGGCTATCCTACGTAGTACCTGCCAAAATCCTCATGGTCTTGTTTTATGCTATGGAATCCTTTGTGCTTGTGGTTTTCCATCATTGGCCCTACCAAAGCCCCTGTGACTTTGGGATGTTGGATTAACCTCCTTGTTTGTTGTGTTGTTCCTCTGCATATGATACTACATTGCCTTGGTCCTTTATACCCTCGTACATAGTATCATATGCTATATCAAAATTTAGTGTTCTTTATGTGACAACATAATGTTAGATTGCATGATTTTGGTCATACTCCATCAAAATTTTGCATCCTAGCATCAACCCCCCTATCCTTTTTTAATCCCCTATCCTATAATCATTGATCTTTGGTTGTGAAAATGATATACTCCACCTGTTCTTCCTATTAGGTTGATTCAATTCTTGATAGGTTTAATACACCCACCATCCATTTCATTGTCATTTAGTATTTTATTTTCATAATCATTTAAGTTGTTTGGAATAATATAGATTTGTTATTCTAAGCATCTTAATCCATTTCATTTTTTAGTTTCATAATCATTTAAGTTGTTTGGAATAATATAGATTTGTTATTAAGCATCTTAATATTTTTATCATTAGATTCATCATCATATCATCATGTATGTCATCATGTGCATCATACATGTTATTCCAACATATACACATGCATCATACACATAAATAACTACTACATTACACCCTACATCATAAGAAATTAGTATAACATCAACATCATAATCATAAATGTAATACATCACATCTTGCATACATATAAATCACATCACATATCATACTCATAATCATACATCTGCCATGCATACATGCATAATAAACATAGAATACATCTCATGAACATCACATACTATGCTGCAATAATCATCCATCCCCAATATCACATAATAATGTCCATAATGTCCATCAAATAATAGAAATGTACATGTACAAGAGAATCAATATATACAACAATGTGAATATGAATGACATAATGTGTCTAGAATTAGAATGAATATCATGAATTATTGTATCCTCTACCAAAAAATCTATACATGAATTTTACATATACATTTTTTCCATCTATACACCTATAAAAACTAGGTCCCTATGTACCTCCTCTATCCCTCTACCCATTGCTACTTGCATCTGAGTGCTAAGGTGACTCACGTGTTGGATGCTCTCCTCCTCCCTTGGGTAGCCTCATTGGACCACTCAATGCCCCTAAACCCATTGAATATCCAATCCTCACTAACCTGGATGGCCCTCTACTCCTTCTCATTGCTTATGAGTATGATGGGGCTCTTTGTGCTATATCTGGCATTGTTGCATAGTATATGCCCCAGTAATATCCTACCTCTCCTGAGGCACACACTACATACTCTATGCAATCTCTTGATGCTTGGTCCACATCCCACTCTCACCTGTTCCTATCTCACTCCATTTGTAATATGATCCTCTCCTACTCCTAGGAATCTTGTGCTAACTACATGTTAGACAGTTCTCCCTCTGCTCACTCTACCCTTGCACATGCATCATTGCACTCCCCTGATAGTTTCTACATGATTCCCTTTGTGTGATCCACTAGGGCTTGCACTATGTATTTCTTGTTGGAAACAAGCAACATTAAGAGGGGGGTGAATCAGTGTTGTGCAAAAATTGAATTTTACTAATTTGTTGTTTAACCCACTTAAAAAATCCAACCAAAGGAAATATGCAGGAACAAAAAGTAAACACAATAACACATGGATTTTTTTACGTGGAAAACCTGTTAGGGGAAAAATCATGGTGGATGGCCAATCCATAATATTATTTGAGTATACTCAAAAGAATTTTTACAATAAGGGAATGCACTTGCATTCAGGCACACTGCCTAGAGCTCACTGCTCAAAATAGAAAGGCATACTACCTTACAAATTTTGGATTAGATCCAAGGAATGAACTGAAAATATTTTCATCTACAAATGCTTGATTACAGTTTTGGTTTGGCACATTTGTCGATCTTCTATCCTTCTGACTGATTCTGCACTTCTACTCTACTTTTCTTTGCTTTGCATCACAAAATCTTTAATGCACAAGTGAAACTGTGCATAATCACTCAATTATCCTGCAAAATACATCAACACACATTTTTTGCACACTTATCACACATTCACACTTCAAATGATCACTTATATATATCCACTACTAAGATCTCATCGCTTTGTGTTAGCTTCAATAAAACTTAAAAATATTTGCAATTATCAGCTCAAATCATGAACATTATCCAATGCGTATCTCCAATGGTCGGCTTCAACTTAGATCAGACCCAAAACAGAATGATCGATCACAAATATATTTGAATAAACACTCCTTACATATCTGTGACACGTTACATTAACTGGGTCGGGCACAAAATACTAATAAGTAGAAAAATATTCAACCAAATCTCCAAGTTGGCACACAACTTGATACGAGGCATTGAAATTTTCATAAAACATAAGAAATATACTGAATAACCTCCCTTGAGATCCATGACCAAAGATATCATTAGAAAATCTTCTTATGAGTTGAACACAGGAATCTGTGGGATGTTCTACCAGATGCTCTATTCTTCCATTTGACTTCAATCTGTCTGCCAGTGTGAGAAAATGGTAACATGCAGATCAAACATGGACTAGGGTTTCCATCAATGACAACACCTAAATGCATTTGTAGATGCACTTCCCAACAATCTCCCCCTTTGGCATTGATGGCAACACTTAGTGAAAAATGATTAAGTGTGGGATCAGTACCAACAAAAGTTACACTGCCACTTCACCACTTCAAAATTTCAAAAAGAGATCTTCAATACCAGCTATACAATTCCCCCTAAGATATAAATTTTTCACTGTTCCTCTCCCCCTTTGACATCAATGACAAAAACTGGGGAATTCCTCATACAACAAAATCTTAGAATGTATAGGCATGACCTTATAACTTACATGAATTTGAAAATATTAGCAAAATCTCCCTTTAGCGCATTTAAATTTGCATCCTAAATCCTTTTTAGACTCTCTAGAATTTTTAGGTGACCACACATCAAATAAGATTGAGTTTCTGTACATCCAATATTCGTTGGTTCACCAACAACCATAGTGTCTCTAGCTTCTTTTAATGCACTAACAATTATCTCCATCTTTGGACCAATCAGTCCTCTGAGCTCACAAGCTCTCCCAACATTCCCATCATTTTCTTGCTTCAAAATCCTTATTTTTTCAAGTAACGATGTTACTTGACTTTCCTGCTTGGCAACATTAGCATCACTAGCTAGCGGATCAAAAGCATTAGAGATGGTAAACAATTATTTTTCAAGATCCTTCTGTTTTTCAACATTTTCAAGATTTATATGCATTTCCACCTTCTGATAGGGAACCTTGAATATTCTTTATGTTGGTGGCTAATAGAGTTTTATCAGATGCAATCATTTCCTTCAATCTACTGAACCTTTTTTCATTAAATTCCTTCTGCATTTTAACTGGTGTAGGAGCACCTATGAAACACTAGGCATTTAGGAAGTCTAGGATGTAGTTCTTTTGTTTTTAATGTTTTCATGAAGGTTATGTTGACCATTGAGTAGAGAAGATAGTTTAGGGATGTGTTTTACCCCTAGGACTGAAGTTGTGAAGAATGGATGGGTTTAGAAACTCATCTTGCTTAGGTTGCTAACATTTGGAAAATTGAAAAACACAGTGGATTTTGTAACTATGGCCATTAGGTCATGAATATGTCTGACCAAGGAAGATAATTGATTTAGGAACCATATTTAAGGTGGGCCTTGACCTAAAAAGGAGGTTGGAATCATTTGAGTTTGTATTTTGGTTAAGAAATTAAGAGAGCAGTGATATTTTTGTGTACATTTCTAGTTTTGGTTTTTGCTTGATTAAGTACGCTAATAGACTGATCATGGCATTTTGAATAGATTAGGATGTAGTGAAATTGTCTTTCAAGCTTTCTTGGAACAACAGATAGTTAGGTTATTCATTTCAAGTTTACTTGTAATTACTTTGTTCTTTCTTTAGTGGTTGTTCTGATTGGAAGACTGGTAAAAGAAATGGGGTTTTAGCTTACATTTCCCATGTACCATAGTGTACGGGCTTGTGGTAATGTGGCTAGGCTCCATGTCTGTAAATAGGTTAGGGTTAGGAGTCTTTAGGAGTCATGGAATCATGGAGGAAGTTTTTTCCTAGGTGAGCTTGACAGTGCCCAGCTAGGAAAGACAGGTAGTGCAACGCACTTGGTTTGCAGGGGTGACCTTTCCCTGACAAGGCACGATGTGGAGAGGTAGATAGATGCCTTGAAAAGACTTGGAATGAAGGAGGAGGCTTTATTTGTTCATTTGGAGGTTGAACAAACTGACAGTTTGAAAATAGCTAGACAGTGGCTTAAAAACCCTAGAAAATGCCCATTTTCAGGTTCAAGCATTGTACGGTCAGTTGAGGCTTAAGACCTCAAAATTCCTTGAGAGGTGTTTATTTGATCCAAGAATCTCAAAGAAAGAGTGTGTGTCCTTTGGGAAGGGTTTGAGCAAAGACCAATTTTCTCAGAGGTGGAGGCCTAATTGGGGCTCAAGGGCTAGTAGCCTTTTTAACCCTAGTTGAGGGTTTGGTGAAAGCAATTCAAAGGTGGAGTTTTGGTGAACCTTCAAGAACCCTAGGAGGTTGATTTGAAGCCACTAAAGAAATTTCTACACCCCTACAAGATCAAATTGTTTGTTGAGGATAGGTTATCCTTTAGGGTAGATTAAGGGCTAAGGAAGTGTTGAAACGTTGCCCCAAGGTTGGCTTGGTTGGCAGGGTATGATTTGATAGTTGGGTTGGAAAGGTGAACCAGGGGAGTCTACACAAGTAGTAGGTCCTATAGGTTAAGGTGGTGGAGTGTGATACCATAGGACCTTCCTAAACAAGATCCAAAGCATGGAATAGTGAGTGTTTCCATCCAACCCTCCCTATCAGATTGGTATCAGAGCAAGGAAAAGATTTGGGAAGAATCTTGTATGTTAGACCTTGAATCTAGTGGTTCTACCATCATGGTGATAAATGTTGAATTGGCCAAGATGGTCGAAGAACAAGATGAAGACAATAAGCTATTAAAAGAAACAATAGACCAACTTGAGAAAGCATTGAATAATGTGCAGTTGGAAGGAAGGGTACCAAAGAAAGAAGAGGTTGCAGAGGAAGACAAGATCCATGAATCTGACCCTGTTTTGGAAGAAGAGAATTTCTTACAAGCATTGAAGGCTTTGAGTGGAAAAGGACTTGAAGGCATACCACTAATTAGTGGTAAAATGGAAGCTAAATTAGTCATGGATTGGATAGAGGGAATGGAAAACCATTTTGAGTGTGATGGGGTCACTAAAGCACAAAAGGTAAAGGTGGCCAAATCAAGATTAAGAGGTTCTACCTTGACATGGTGGAAGTTTATTCAGAAAGAGAGGGAAAAGGAAGGCAAGTAGCCTATTTCAACTTGGAAAGGAATGGTTGCCAAAGTGAGGGAAGCATACATTCCAGATGATTATGAGATTCAGTTATACAAGAAAAGACAGAGTTTGAGGCAAAGAGACCAAGATGTGAACACTTATACTGAGGAGTTCCAAAAACTTTGTATGAGGTCTAATGTGACAGAGGATGAAAGTCTCAAGGTGGCTAGGTATCTTAACGGTTTGAAGTGGAACATTCAAGAGGATATGACTCTTCTAAGTCCCAAAACAGTGCACCAATGCTATCAATTGGCTCTAAATATTGAAGAGAGGAGTAAGAGGAAACAAGAACAGACTTCTAAGAGAAGAGGTAAAGGCAGAGATCAAAGAGGACATAGAGGTGGATACCAAGGTAGAGGGGATGAACAAAGAAACCAAGGAGAGTCTAAACTCATAGAGCATGGAGGTGAAACAACTTCTAGAGGAGGATATAACAGAGGTAGAGGACCTCAAGGAGGTTCAAATAGAGGAAGAGGAGCAAGCAGAAGTAGTTCATACTTTGCCAATATGAAATGTTATAACTGTGGTCAAGTAGGTCATCCAGCTTATAGGTGCCCGGAGAAAGCATCTTCATCAAATACTAAGAAGAGAGTTGCATATGCACAAAAGGACACCATGAGTTTCAAGTCACCAGAGGTTAGTCACATTGAATCCGAAGTGGGGGAGAATTTGATGTTTAGTAGAGTTTTGATCAGACAACCGGTCAAGGAAGAGCCAAAACAGAGAAGAAAGGTGCAAAATACTTGGAAAGGTGTGTAAGGTTATAGTGGACTCAAGGTCTACTGACAACATAATCTTAGAGGAGGCAGTGGTGAAATTGAAGTTGGAAAAGGTACCCCACACTAATCCCTACAAGGTGACAGGGTTGAACAAAGGATAGAGTGTTCTTGTCAATGAGTAGACAACGGTGGAGTTCTCCATTAGAGGATACAAAGACAAGCTGATTTGTGATGTGTTACCCATGGATGCATGCCATCTTCTATTGGAAAGACCATGGTAGTATGACAGAGGTTCCATCTATGATGGAAAATCCAATACAATCTCATTCAAGAAGGATGGAAAGACATTCAAGTTGCAGTCATTGATAGATGAGGAAGAAGGATAGTCAAAGACACCTAGTGACTTGTTGAGCAGTGGTAAGGAGTTCATTAACAATCTACATCAAGGAGGTGAAGGATATGTGGTCATGGTACAACCCAAGGAAGAGGACAAGACTGAGAAAATAGTCATACCTAGAGTAGTCTAGAAGTTGGTTGAGAAGTATACAGACATAGTGAGTGATGGAACACCAGCAACCTTACCTCCACAAAGAACCATTAGTCATCAGATTGACTTCATACTAGGAGCTTCATTACCAAACAAAATAGCCTACAAGCTTACCTTGGATCAAAACCTAGAGGTAGCTAGACAAGTGCAGGAGTTATTGGATCAAAGATTGATTAGGAAGAGCATCAACCCATGTATAGTACCAGTGGTTTTGGCATCCAAGAAAGGTGGTAAGTGGAGAATTTGCACTGATTCTAAGGAAATTAATAGAATCACAATTAGGTATAGGTTCCCTATTCCTAGAATTGAGGACTTGATGGATTGTCTTGGAGGAGCTCAGTACTTTACCAAGTTGGATCTCAAGAGTGGATACCATCAGATTAGAATAAAGGATGGAGATGATTGGAAAACAACCTTTAAGACAAATGATGGGTTGTATGAGTGGAGAGTTATGCCATTTGGCCTCTCTAATGCCCCTAGTACATTCATGAGACTCATGAATGAAGTGCATAAGTACTTTACAGGGATATTTGTGGTGGTATATCTTGATGATATACTCATTTTTAGTAAGACAACAGAAGAACACCTAAAACATGTGGAGTTGGTTCTTAGAAGATTACAAGAAGAGAAATTAGCTATCAACTTGGAGAAATGTGAGTTCTTTAAACAAGAGCTTGTGTATTTGGGGTTTGTAGTATCTCAAGGATCATTGAAGATGGATCCAAGCAAGGTGGAAGCCATCCTAAACTGGCCTACACCAACCACAGGGACAAAGGTAAGAAGTTTTCATGGATTGGCTCAATTTTATAGAAAATTCATAAGGAACTTTAGTGGCATATGTGCACCACTCCTAGATACAATAAAAGGTGGTTTAAAGACTAAGTTTAAGTGGAATCAAGAAGCTGAGAAAGGTTTTGAGAAACTAAAACAAGAAATGGCAACTCAACCTATACTTTTGTTACCTAGTTTTGACAAGCTATTTACTATGGAATGTGATGCTAGTGGAGTTGCAGTAGGAGGAGTGCTAAGTTAAGAAGGCACGCCTATAGCATTTTTTAGTGAAAAGCTCAATGAAGCTAAGGAAAAGTACTCTACCTATGACCTAGAACTATATGCTTTAGTTCAATCACTTAGGAAGTGGAGGCATTACCTTCTACCCAAAGAGTTTGTAGTTTCTACTGACAATCAGGCACTTAGCTATATCAACACTCAAGAGAAGTTGAGTAATAGGAATTTGAAATGGATGGAATACATCCAAGCTTTTACCTTCACCATTAAGCACAAGAAGGGATAGTTGAACAAGGTGGAAGATGCACTAAGCAGGATATTGCTAATAGTGCAAGAGATACAACTAAAGAGCATTGGAATAGAGAGTTTCAAGGATCTTTATGGTGAAGATGAAGACTTCTCAGAGGCATATAAGGTATGTTCTAACTTTGAGAATCATTTTCATAGTCAATACTTAGAGTATACATTACAAAGTGGAATTCTATTCAAGGGAAATCAGTTGTGTGTGCCAAAAGGTTCTATGAGAGAGAATCTTATACAAGAAAAGCACAATGGCAGTCTTAGTGGTCATTTTGGTATCAACAAGACAATGGAACTAGTGCAAAGGTTCTACTATTGGCCCAAATTGTCAAGGGATGTCAAAAGGTATGTGGGGCAGTGTGTAGTTTGTGTGAAAGCCAAAGGGGGAGCTAGTAATGCAGGTTTGTATCAACCTCTCCCCATTCCAAATAGACCATGGGAGTGTGTTAGCATGAATTTTGTTGGACTCCCTAAGACTAAGACAAGGTTTGACAGTGTCTATGTGGTAGTAGATAGATTTAGAAAAATGAGTCACTTTATCCCTTGCAAGACCACACATGATGCTAGTTACATTGCTCATATTTTCTTTAAGGAAATTGTAAGGATCCATGGATTGCCTTTAAGCATTGTATCAGATAGGGATGTGAAGTTTATGAGTCAATTTTGGAAAACTCTATGGAGCAGATTAGGTACCAATTTATCTTTTGGATCAACTTACCATCCTTAGACCAATGGGAAAATAGAGGTGGTTAGTAGAGTGTTGGGTAACCTTCTAAGGTTCCTAACAAAAGAGTATGGATAGACATGGAACATGGTTATCTCATAGGCTGAGTATGCATACAATGACAGTGTGAATAGGACCACAGGGAAGAGTCCTTTTGAAATAGTGTATGGGATGCACCCAAGAGGTGTGTGTGAGCTCAGAGATCTAGGAGCTATGGAGCATAGGAGTGGACATGTAGAGGACTTCACTTAGACCATGAAAGAGATTCAGGAGTAGGTCAAGAAGACAGTCACCGAGCCTACACAAAAGTTGAAGGATAAGGTAGATTTGTCAAGAAAAGATTTGCAATTTGCAATAGGAGATTATGTCATGGTTCACCTCAACAAATCCTGGTTGTAGAAGGGTACATCAACCAAATTGTAGATGAAAAGAGTAGGACCATGCAAGGTGTTAGCCAAGTATGGGAAAAATGCATACAAGGTGGAGTTACCTGCAGATTTAGGGATTTCACCAGTGTTCAATGTAGCTGATTTGATCAGATATAATGGATTAGTCAATGATTTAGATCAGCACAGTAGGGAGATCTTCAAGGATGTAATCAACATAGCCTTGCCCACTCTAGCCAAGCTTCAGGTAGAAAGAATCTTTGAGTCAAGGGTGAAGAATTCTACAAGGTATAAGGTGTATATGGAGCATCTTATCAAATGGAAGAACAAACATGAATCTGAGGCTACTTGGGTAGATGACACTGAGTTCAAGAAGTAGGGCATTGATGAATCACTGATCTCTCCTCACATTCCTTAGTGTTTGTGCAGAGAGAGGGAGAATGGTGTAGGAGCACCTATGAAACACTAGGCATTTAGGAATTCTAGGATGTAGTTCTTTTGTTTTTGATGTTTTCATGAAGGTCATGTTGACCATTGAGTAGAGAAGATAGTTTAGGGATGTGTTTTACCCCTAGGACTGAAGTTGTGAAGAATGGATGGGTTTAGAAACTCATCTTGCTTAGATTGCTAACATTTAGCAAAAATTGAAAAACATAGTGGATTTTGTAACTATGGCCATTAGGTCATGAATATGTCCGACCAAGGAGGATAAATAATTTAGGAACCATATTTAAGGTGGGCCTCGACCTGAAAAGGAGGTTGGAAGCATTTGAGTTTGTATTTTGGTTAAGAAATTAAGAGAGCAGTGATATTTTGGTGTACATTTCTAGTTTTGGTTTTTGCTTGTTTCAGTACGCTAATAGACTAATCATGGCATTTTGAATAGAGTAGGATGTAGTGAAATTTTCTTTCAAGCTTTCTTGGAACAATAGATAGTTAGGTTATTCATTTCAAGTTTACTTGTAATTACTTTGTTCTTTCTTTAGTGGTTGTTCTGATTGGCAGACTGGTAAAAGAAATGGGCTTTTAGCTTACATTTCCCTTGTACCATAGTGTATGGGATTGTGGGAATGTGGCTAGGCCCCATGTATGTAAATAGGTTAGGGTTAGGAGTCTTTAGGAGTCATGGAATCATGGAGGAAGTCTTTTCCTAGGTGAGCTTGATAGTGCCCAGCTAGGAAAGACAGGTAGTGCAATGCACTTGGTTTACAGGGGTGACCTTTCCCTAACAAGTCACGGTGTGGAGAGGTAGATAGATGCCTTGAAAATACTTGGCATGAAGGAGGAGGCTTTATTTGTTCATTTGGAGGTTGAACAAATTGACAGTTTGAGAACAGCCAAACAGTGGCTTAAAAACCCTAGAAAATGCCCATTTTCAGGTTCAAGCATTATACTGTCAGTTGAGGCTTAAGACCTCAAAAATCATTGAGAGGTGTTTATTTGATCCAAGAATCTCAAAGAAAGAGTGTGTGTCCTTTGGGAAGGGTTTGAGCAAAGACCAGTTTTCTCGGAGGTGGAGGCCTAATTGGGGCTCAAGGGCTGGTAGCCTTTTTAACCGTAGTTGAGGGTTTGGTGAAAGCGATGGAAAGGTGGAGTTTTGGTGAACCTTCAAGAACCCTAGAAGGTTGGTTTGAAGCCACCGAAGAAATTTCTACACCCTTGCAAGATAAAATTATGTGTTGAGGATAGGCTATCCTTTAGGGTAGATTAAGGGCTAAGGAAGTGTTGAAGCGTTGCCCCAAGGTTGGCTTGGTTGGCAGGGTATGATTTGATGGTTGGGTTGGCAAGGTGAACCAGGGGAGTCTACACAAGTAGTAGGTCCTATAGGTTAAGGTGGTGGAGTGTGACACCATAGGATCTTCCTAAACAAGATCCAAAGCATGGAACAGTGAGTGTTTCCATCCAACCCTCCCTATCATTAACCATAGCTGAATTTTTAAGAGACTAGAAATGGGAACTTACAGAATTTATTAGCTTCTTCAATTCACCAGATGTAGAACTTGATGGATCCTTCACATGGGTTGGCATAATCTTCTCCAAAACTTCAAATGAAAGACCCAAAAGTTCATTATCTTCAATATGCGATTCAACAGTTCCTCTCTGGCTTTTGACTATGCAAAAGATGCAACTTTCATCTTCTGAATTAGAGACAATGAAAACAAATCAATCAGACCTTCAACCAATTTAGGATCAAATTCTTCCTACTATTCCAACAAAAAGAAATTCACTACCTTGGTAGTGTCTCTTGCTTTCACTGGTATCTCCTTAACTTCAATATTTTCTTCTTTAACTTCTTGTTCTTCAGAAATAATTTCTTGATTACTTTTAGGAGTCTCAACTTCTTCATTTTGCACTTATTTTCCTTCATATGATACAACCTTAGGAGCCTCAGTCTCCATTGGAAATTTTGTAAATTTCTCATAGGAACTTCCACATCATTCACATTAGGGGGAATTTGAATATTCTCAACATCTACATTTACCTCCCCATTTACCAGATTAGAAAATTTTCAGCATTCACTTCATTAACCGTGTTCTTTGACAAAATTCTTCTAGAATTTGCTTGGTCTCATCAGCTACAACATCAGTCTCACCAATCATGAGTTTATTAACTCTTATTTTTCTTTTGAACTTCTTCTTAGCCTTGTTCAAAAGTGAATTCATCTCCTCAAGAGCCATTTCAGGACAAAAATCTACAAGAATTCTCTTTCTCATATTCTCTTCTTTTGTTTTGGAATTTACTCATCTCATCTTCAAAATATCATACAAACTCTTAGGCAAACCAAATGTAATTTCAACAAGAACTTTTTTAAAAACATTCAAATGATTTATTGTTGCTTCCTCTAGAATTATTTGTCCTAATTTGTCAAATGACTCATACCACTTACAGAGAGGCTTTAGATTACCATCTTTAACAACAACATTTTCAACTTCTTCTACTGTAATATCTGGTTCTTCAAAATTTACCTCCTTTTCTTTTACTTCATCATTGGAGGATTTGCCTATTTTTGTTGCCTGAGTGCCGGTAGCCTTTATTCCTTTTACAGTTTCATCTGATTTTGTCTCCTAATCTTCTAAGACATCTTGATAGGTTCTTGTTCTCTTATTCTTTTTCCTCTTACTGGAGGCTTTTTCTTGAATTGGCTTGGTTGCAGGGGCAGATGTGGATGGAGAACTCCTTGTTGATCTAGTGTAGGCAGAAATACTTGTCGGACTATCAGCTTTAGTCTTTGTAGGCTCTTTTCCTACTTCAACTTCATCTCTCTACCTTCTAGCTTCTCTCAACTTTTCTACATAAATTCCCATACTCTCTGCCATGACTTCCACTTCTTTTCTAACTCTCCTGATAATCTTAGGCTTCTTTAGTTGTTCATGTACCTCCAAATTCTTCTTAGCATATGTACCAAACCTTTCTTCTGCCAAATCCAAAGGTTTGCTCAACAGATGTTCTGCATACATCTCTAAGATGTTCTCTTTGACTTCATATCCCATAGGAATGATCCAAATTGTGTTAGAAAACCAAGATCTGATTACAAACCAAAATAGACCTTCCACAGAAGAGGAAAATGAAAAAGCAAAAGATTTGCATAAAAACATGCAATTTGATATATTCGAAAAGACCATTAATTACAAGAGATAATTTGCTTTATAAATGCAAAGATTTCTAAACCTAATCTTATCTTGAGCAACAAGATAGCTCGATAAGATAAAGATGAAAACCTATAACTTAGGAATTAAATAATTACCTAACTAAACTTATGCAAGTGTAATTAAATATTAATACCACTAACACCCCCCATAAGTGCAACTTAGGGAGAAGAAAATTATTATGCAAATATGAGTCCCGACAACAAGGCCTGATCAGGTACAAATGTACAAATGCAATAATGAAGTAGAGAAGGAAAACCTAGTGGGACAAAACCCCCCTACAATGAGATGACTACTACAAAGAAGCACTGGAAGATCACTGTGGAGTAACACTGGAACCACAATCTAACAAACAAGGAAAGATACTTCTATCTACAACTGAAACCAAAATCGGAATTAAAATAGTGTGATAGCAGACCCGATGCCATGGAACACTAGAAAACTCACAAACTGGAACAACCCTAGAATCTGTGAAGCAATAGGAGATGAGATGATGATAGAATATGGAAACCATGTATCTTGATGCCGATGCCAAACTGAGACTGAAACTCTTCCATGGGAAGGAGTACCAAAAATAGACTCTGGAACAATAACCACAAAAACATGGCCCTCAAATTGAGAAGAATCTAAACCAATGAGGATCAAGAAACATAATCTCCCAATTGAAGTGTGAACCAATGAATCCAATATGTGTCAAGCTAAGACAAGAATGTGGCCAAAAGAACATAGAAACCAGATAACCCATGCGAGTTTCCATCAAAACAAAATGAAATATGTAGATCAAAGTGCATGCATACTCGAATCAAACTTATTATGCAAGAAACCCCCCTGAATGGAACTTTATCTCAGTTCATTTATTACAATAACCCAACAATTGTAAAAGGAGAGAATACTAACATGCATAAATAGAAAAATCAAATATACCTCAGATCTATGTAGAGGACTGAATCATCTTTCCAACGCCGCAAGAATGACAAAAAATGGAGCATCGAGTCAAAAGATATGCCCTCTGGAGTGAAAACAACAGGATCTAAGTTCAAAGGCCAGTAAAATGAATCTAGAGCAAAATCTAGTAAAAAACACTTGCACCACTGGATCGGCGTCAGAATCAGCTTTCCAATGGTATCTCATTTGTGAAAAACAGAAATCGTATGCAAAACATACACCCGATTTTGTGAACATTGCTCCAGAATGGGGAAAACACAATGCGACATTAAATTTGACGGCCAAACACCCGTTGATGCTTTTTCCCAATTTCCCTTATTACAGAAAAATTGTTTTTTTATCTAAAAAAAATTACACAATATAATTTTTTGTTTAAAAAAAATTAATAAATTTTTTTTGTGGGGCAGCGGCTCAAGTACTGCGGCGGTACTGTCATACTATCGGTTGGCTATAAGCCCGCCCCCAAGAGTATGCCGACCCAAAATAACTGGTGCAGGGGTACAAGGCCCTAGGCCCCCATGGGCAAGGTACCGGTCCATTGAATCTGCCCCAAAATAATTCGCCACAACCCCTTTTTTTAATTTTTATTTGATTTTTTCTTTTCAAAAAAACTTTTGTGAGATTTGTTTTTTTTGAGAAAATCTAATGATTTTTCTTTCATGCAGGTAAAAAAATATTAAAAAAACCTAGATTTTTTTTAAATGCGTGCACAGGCCATACGGCTTTGAAACAAAAAAAAATTGCCTCAAAAGCTCCTGATGCCGAAATAGGGCATATTATATGTCATTTTTCATCTCTCGGATGCTATGGATCTGATGGCGAGGTCCGATCTGCCTGAAAATGCACCAAAAGTGTCGCAACTCCCAAATTTGACAAATCTTCAAACCCTCATAACTCTGGCATAAAATGTCAGATTCAAGTGAAACAAAAGTCAATCTTGACTTTTTTGACAGCCCTGAACTGAATATGAGTTCAGATTTCCTCCAACGTGTGCCAAAAGTAACCATGCAAGAGCACCCAAATAGAGAGACAAACTTGAGGTATGAAAACCCTCAAGGAATCCCGAACAATCTCTGCACTAAATCTCTCCAGAAATCTGAGAAGGGGCTGCAAATCAAGGCTTTGATACCATGTTAGAAAACCAAGATCTAATTGCAAACCGAAATAGACCTTCCACAAAAGAGGAAAATGAAAAAGCAGAAGCTTTGCATAAAAACATGCAATTTGATATATTCGAAAAGACCATTAATTATAAGAGATAATTTGCTTTATAAAAGCAAAGATTCCTAAACCTAATCTTATCTTGAGCAACAAGATAGCTCGATAAGATAAAGATGAAAACCTATAACTTAGGAATTAAATAATTACCTAAGTAAACTTATGCAACGTAATTAAATATTAATTACACTAACAAATTGTTCTGGGATCAAGCTACTTCCATTAAACATTCATCAATATCCACCATAAATTTTCTTTTATCTTTCTACTTCTCTACCACTGAGCTAGAAATTCTCCCCCTTGCATGCATCATACTCTAGAAAGTTTTGAAATACCCCTAGAGGGTAGACCTCCTAGTATTATTGTCAATTCCAAATAGTATATCCCTTATTTGCATAGCTACAGGCTTATCATTCTACCAATGAACCTTTCCAACACCCGAAACCTCAACCATGAAATAGAAAAACAAACACAATAGAAAATTACCATATTTGAATGAGTTATTTTTTCCCAAATTTTGATTAGCTGACCTTAGAGCACCTCACACAAATCATAGTCTGCATTTTCTTTCACCATCTGATAGGCTGCGTATATGGCTATACCAGATACCGAATTATCACGGTTGGAGTGGTAAACATTATAACCAATAACCATTGATGCAAATTTCACATCAATTTCAACAATGTCTTCAATTGTCATTGCTCGTCTATCAAATCTCACACCTATTGCATTAGTGACCATTTGATTCTTTATGGATTTCAAAATTGGCACTCCACCAGAGGAATTTAAACCAGTTATTGATCTTATTTCCTCTTTTGTAATCTTGAATGGAATATTCAGCCACATGAATTATGCATGAACTCTGCTCAAAACATATCTCACCCATTCGCTTTCCTCAAATAAAGGGAATTTCACAAACTGCATGAAATTTTTCTCCTCTAGGGTTTTCTACTCCGACTTGATAATGAAATCCTCCCCAATTATATGATTAGAATATAGATTTAGCATTTGAGAGCTTCCCAACTCCTCAATATTAGCATGAATATAAGCCATAATATCTTTTGTATGCAAAACTCCATACGACACAAATGAAAATGCACCTAGGCGCTCAGTTCAACAGCCTTAAATGGATGCCATTTGAACTTCAACCAGGGAATATCCTTGACTTCTACTACCAGAGGAGTGGCCATATTTGTAAATTCATGAATTCACAAGTTTCTCGATAAATACCTTTTTTCCGAATCGGAATACGGTCGTTGAATCTTCTTCACTTGATTCTTTGCAGCAATTCAACAAAGTTTTCTCTAGAGCTCTTCAAACTTCTTTTCTTCAAAATGCAAAGTGACAAATGAAGGGTAAAAGTGACATTTTTATCATTTGCACAACTAACCATTTTTGTCACAATAAATGCATGTACCCTAATTCATTTGGTTGCTATGTTTTTGTTCACAGTAGCAGACAATTCTTCAACAGATCTTCAATACTAAATAACACATCCTGCAATTTGTTGAACAACATCTGAGAAGAATCTAAGCATCTACTAGACATATCCACATTCTGGTGCCAGATATTGGTAGGGGGTTAAAATATTTTTCTTGACAGCTCCCCTTAGGCCAAAGGCCTTAAACTAATTCCTAGTGGAATTACCAGAAGCAGATTCTAGTGCAGGTGCATTTCCTTCAGTAGAGGGACTCTTCTTCACCCATTGCTTATGTATTTGCTTCTGGATCACATCTGTAGTTACCTTTCCTTTTCCATTAACATCCTTCTACATGTTTTGATTTACCGGACTTCTTATGATCCAATAGGACCTAGCAGTATGACCAAATTTGTTGTAGTTGTAACACACAATATTGCTCTATATGGTTCTACTGTTCCATTGATTTTTCCTTGATCTACATTGGTTAGCAATATGTCCAATTCTATTGCATGCATAGCATCTAACTTCTCTATGAAAGTTTTTCATTTTGATATCTCTATGAAAATTATTTATCACATTTTTGTATTCATTTGACTTATGCCCAAAATTATGACAATAAAAGCATTGACCTAAAAAATGATTGTTCACTTGGATTCATTTGCTTCTACACTAGGAAGCCATATGACCAAATTTATTGCAAGTAAAACAATAACCATTGAATCTTTGAGCATTTGGTTGTCTTACTGAATTCCTTCTAGCCATATTCATCTGATCTCCTTGCTTGAATCTTCCTTGTCCGAATCTAGCTTTCCCCTTCTTCATAGCCAAGACCTCGCTTATCACCATCAGTCCTCTAGTTTTTAATCAGTTCAACAAGCTTGGATGAACTAGCTTTGAATTTATCCTTGTACTCATTTGCAATAGCAAGTTGATCTCTGAGTTCATCAAGCTATCTTACAAACACTTCCTCATTTTCTTTAGATAGTTCTAATTCATTGTCCAATCAAGTACATTCTTCAGACTTCTCCTTCAAGGATTGTGCAAACTTTTCTTCATTCTTCTTTCTATCTTCAACTTCCTTAGTCATCTTCATCATGATATCTCCCATCTCATGCTTCAGGGAAAATTTCTCTTTAGAAATCTTTTCACACTCATCTATTTTCTCTTTCAAGGCCTGACTCAGTTGTTCATCTTCCATGCTTCTATTTTTCTTTAGCTGGTCACACAATTCCTTCCTTTTCTTCCTTGATTCATTGATCTTATATTCAAAATATTGAATGAATTTCTCTGCATTCTCAAGACTTTCTTGCAGTTCCCAGTTCTCAGATTTTGACTGGTCAAGATCATCTAGGGCCACCAAGAGTTATTGTTGAAGAAAACTTGTATCCATTGAAAACTCCTTCCAAGATCTCCCCAAGCTGTTAGACTTCTTTTGAGGAACTAGATTTGATACCAATTGTTGGAAACAAGCAACATTGAGAGGGGGGGTGAATCAATGTTGTGCAAAAACTAAATTTTACTAATCTGTTCTTTAACCCACTTAAAACATACAACCAAAGGAAATATGTGGGAATAGAAAGTAAACACCATAACACATGGATTTTTTAGGTGGCAGCCTTGTTAGGGGAAAAACCATGCTAGATGACCAATCCATAATATGATATGAGTATACTCAAAAGAAATTTTACAAGAAGGGAATGCACTTGCATTCAGACACACTACCTAGAGCTCACTACTCAAAATAGAAAGGCACACTACCTTACAAAATTTTTACTAGATCCAAGGAATGAACTAAAAAGAGTATCATCTACAAATGCTTGATTATAGTTCCAGTTAGGAGTAGTTGTCAATCTTCTATCCTTTTGAATAATTTTGCACTTTTGCTCTGCTTCGCATCACAAAATATTTAATACACAAGTGAAATTGTGTATAATCACTCGATTATCCTAAAAAATACATTGACACACCTTTTTTGCACACTTATCACACATTCACACTTTAAATGATCACTTATATATATCCACTACTAAGATTTTATCGCTTTATGTTGGCTTCAATAAAACTTAGAAATATTTGCAATTGTCGGCTCAAATCATGAACATTATCCAATGCACATCTCCAATGGTCAGATTCAACTTAGATCGGACCCAAAACAAAATGATCAATCACAAAAATATTTGAATAAACAATCCTTACATATCCACGACACGTTACATTAACTGGTTCGGCCACAAAACACTAATAAGCAAAAAAATATCTCCAAGTTGGCACACAGCTTGATACGAGGCATTGAAATCTTTAGAAAACATAAGAAATATACTAAATAACCTCCCTTGAGATCTATGACCAAAGATATCATCAAATAATCTGCTTATGAGTTGAACAAATGAATCTGTTGGATGTTCTACCAGATGCTCTATTCTTCCATCTAACTTCAATATGTCTACCGGTGTGAGCAAATGGTAATGTGATGATCAGACATGGAATAGGGTTTCCATCAATGACAATACCTAAACACATTTGTAGTGTCACTTTCCAATAGTGCTACCTTTTCACATCCTCTAGTAACCCCTATAACCTCTCCACCTCTCTTCACAACCTATCCATCTTTTCTATTACAAACCATTCCACCATGTTGTGCCCCTTGGGCCTCATCCAACTACTCTTGTAACTTGTCCCTCTTAGCTATCATAGCCTATGCATCCTCATCCATCTCCCACAACCTCCTCTTGAGTAGAGATATATGAGTTTTCACCCCCACCAATTTGGCTACTGTTTCTTCCTCTGGTGTTGCTTGGTACACCACTAATGCTCTCTATCTAGGTATCTCCTACTCTCCCTCCTCCCCCTGCACATCCACCTCCTCAATATCCTCATCTTGAACAACCTATCTATCTTGCCTCATGATCCTCTACCATACTCATCTCACAGGAACCCCCTCCTCCTCTCCACCCAATGCCTCCTCCTTATGCTCACCCTCTCTGGTCTCCTCTCTCTCCACCATGCATTGTACCTCTTACTAAGTCATGGATCATCCAACCCACTCCTCCATGACCATACTATCTCTCCCAACTAATCTCAACTCTATCTCACTATGGTAGTTGGTACTCTCTACCCCCATAAATAACTCTCTTGATTGATCCTTCAATATCTATCCTTCAGTTTCGCTCTAGAATATACTACAATACTTTGAACTGGTGAGTAACCTATCTAGTTGATACATCTCAATAATGTAAGAATCACGAGTGATCAGAGAGTAGCCTAAGAACATAGCACCTTAGTATAACCTTTCATCCACTCTCTAGGAATGGAAGTCAAATTCCTTGTACGACCTCCACATGATCTCATCATCTATAAGATAGTCCATTTCCTTCTACCAAAATGATATGCTCCAAAACTTTGTATAAAGCCTCATCCCCTTGTACTCAAATAAAATCAACAAATTTTCCTGCCTCTCATCACCCCAACCACCATTGGTCATGTGTTTCAAGTATACTTCCATACCCAAACTAGCAACAACATCACATGTGTGATGCTCCCTCCCCACCTGTAACATACATAATGCATATCTCTATACAACTGGGCTAGCATGTGCCCCCCACACATACACTCCCCACCTATCCATAATGTCTCAAACAACCTCAATAAACATGAGGCTAGAGTATCTCCTACTCCTATCTAGGAGGAGGATGCCACTAATCGTTTCACATAAATATAATGGTAGGGTTAGTGTTGTCCCTATATAGCCATCTATGTCCAACTGCATCCCCCTGTAGGGGAGATCTGTGGTCCCAAACATTGCCTGTAGACTTTTCTCCAATAGGTGTCATGCCACCCCCTACATGATTAGTCCCCTTATCAATAGCCACAATATACACCATACATCCTCTAATGTCACCTTCATCTTCCTTGTCAGGAGGAGGAATGCACATTGCTATGAACTCCACCACTCAATCAAGGCTATCAACATCAATTGGTGGGACCTAATCACTGGGAATAGGGGCATGTGGAAAAATCCTACTATATATAATGTTGTCCAATCATCAACTATAAATCCCTGAGAGCATGCTAGACTTGCTGACCTTCGCTCTCGAATCCTCATACTGCCAATATCATGCATCCATCCAACTAGCATGTCAAACCTTTTCCTTTCTTATGCTTAATCATTTTTCTTGCCTTAACATTTTGTTATCCTCCCATTTTTGCACATTTACCCTTGTGTGAAGCGTGTTCACTTATCCCCATCTTGCACATTCACCCCTATGTGAAGCATGTTCACCCCTTTGACATCCTTTATGCATTCACCCTTTCTCCCTAGTAGACATGCATCTATCTCTATGTGAAGAAGATGTACCTATCTACCATTGATCCTAGGCATTCACCCATGCAAACATGCAATCACCTTTGTGTCATCACACATTCACCTCTATGGTGCACACCCTCTTGGGAAAATGTGTTTCGTCCCCTACCTTAAATGATCAACCATCCCCCATGCATTTTCCTATGATGGCTAACACATTTTCCCTTCTAGAGTAAAATTTCTTGGGGGAGCCCTCTTCGACACCCCCATCATAGGTTCTCCCTACCTCGTGTGTGTTCACCCATCTGGGGCATCACACATCCACCCTTTTGGGATATGAATATCTTATTCCCCCCTTTCATATGTCTGCCCATGTAGATGCGCATTCACCCATTTCCCTTCATGCAATCTCATATTGTATACATAGGCAAAAGCGCTATCCCAAATGGGTGAATCCACCTCTACAAAGGTGAATCTGCTTTCACCCTAATCTATCTATACATGAAAAATGCATAAAAACACTTGCAAAAATTAAAATGCTAGTGTGGTTTTTGAGACATACATGGTTGAGAGCATTGTCGCTCTATTAGTGCCCTCGAACCACATCCAATCAATGAGGAATATCCCCGTTGTGTTGCATTTCTCTCTCAAGATCGCCTAATCACTTGTGTGCAAAAAATTCAAAATGAATAGTAAATTTTCCTAATTATAATTTATAATTACCTTTTTAACCCCCCCATTTTTTTTACCCTAATTTATTCTTTTCACCACCATTTACAACCTGTTTGTCTATTTTCCTCCATTCCAAAGCCATGTTTAATCATTTTTTGCCTCCTTGCTCATGGTGCCATCCTTTTTTGTGTATCAAGATGCCACCCAATGCCCCTTTTTCCTTATCCAACCTCTCGAGGGGTATAATCCTCCATAATTATTCCATTTTTCTTCATATCATTTTTCTTGCTATACCAAGGAATTTGGTCATCATTTTCTTCCATTGAGTTGCCTATATTTTTATTTTTCTTTAGAACATCATTATTTTAATGATATTTTGAGAAGAGGCAAAATGTAGAAATCTAAATTTGACCATTCCCATGTGGTCAAATTTATCCCCTATTTCATCTATTTCACATCCATATCCATATTAATTTAATAATTTAATTATTTAATTGATACTTGTAAGTGTAAGAATGAGATAAACAAACTAACAATGCATCTACACTTCTAAATAAGACATAATAGCAAAGATTCAAGAGAATTTAAACTAATTTAAATGCAGGAACCTCTGAAGCTGTCCTATTGCTCTCTAACTTTAAAGATTTCTCTAATCAACTTTGCTCTCAGATTTTAGAAGCTAATTAGATTATTGAAATGACACTTAGAGAATGAGAATTCAAACTATTTCTATTCCTATATGATTAAATAATAAAACTACTATAATGGCAGCCATGACTGTAAATGCCGAATGCTTGATGAATGTTGGATGAATGCTTGATGGATGCTGGATGAATGCTTGAATGCTTGGAAAACCTATAGAGTAAAATTGCACAAGTTAGGATATTTTTCCTGTGGCCAAAGACCTGTATTTATAGCTTTCACGACACTCATTTGTGACGGGAAAACACAGTAGAGGTTGAGATTCAATCTGGAGAATTGAAGGGTATGAGATGAGAAGGTTGAGCTGATCATGAAGGATTGTTTCTGCCCATGAAAACACCAGGCAAGAGGATAGGAGAAGATTTTCCTGTGACAGCCCTTCATGGCTATTCTCGTAAATGCACAGGAGTTGGTTGTTGAAATATTTAATAAAACTGAATAGTTTTATTTTATTGTTGAGATTTGATGAGGTGGAGGTTTTTAGAAGATTTTAGGAATATTTTATTTGATTTATTCCCAAAATTGGAAGAAAATAGAATATTAATTTAAATAAACAAACTATAGGAGTTTTATTTATTAAATTAAATGTGAAAGGAGAGTGATTAATTAATTTAAACAAAGTATGTGAACTTTATTTAATTAATTAAAGTAGAGTAATATGATCTTTATAAATAGGAGAATTTGATTATAATAATAATTAAATAAAACAAAGGTATTAATTTTGCTTATTTAATTAAAATTAGAATAAAAGAAGAATTTAGAAGAAATAAATATGAACTATATAAATAAATAATTTTTATTTATTTAATAGTAGAGGAATAAATAATTAATTAATCAAATATATGTATTTAATTAATTAGACCATTTTTAGGTGTATACATTTTGCCCCTCTTTGAAGTGATGTGTTTACACATTTCTTCAAAGAATGATTTTGCCTGAGCTGCCATTATTGACGAAAAGTTTAAAATATGCCCCTGATTTGCCCCAGATGTTCAATTTTGAAATGATAGCGATATATGCCCCCACGGGAGATAAATTGATGAATTTTGAATTTTTTTATGATTTTTCAATTTTTTTTGAATTTTTATGATGATTTGATGATTTGATAATGATTTGATGAACAAGCAATGATGAAACAATTTATCTCCCGATTAAATTGTGCAAAGATGCCCCATTGATAGATAAGAATTAATTCCCCAGAATAAATAAATAAATGCCATGAAAATCCCACAAAAACAATTTCTAAAAGCTCAAAAGGTCATTTTCAAAAGTCATTTGTGCATTTTGACTTTGATAAACTTGTGATAGAGACCTTTAGAGTGCTAGAGTATCAGGATGTCGATCCCTTACCACACCCACTAACTCGAGTGTGTGCAACGTCACCAACGTCCGGCCGACTATGGACCTCTGGTACGTACCCCAAATCCTCCTCGTAATTCATGCTTAAACTTTTTAGTTCATATTTCACATGTTTTTACCATTTTAGCGCCCAGCCAGCGCGAAATAGTGCATCAGTCATCTGTTTTAGCGCACCAGAGTTTTAGCGCTTTAGGTAGATTTTGTAGCGCGTCAATAGGATAGTGTAGCGCACAAGAGTTTTAGCACCCTGGGTAGATTTTGCAGTGCGTCAGTAAGATAGTTTAGCACACGAGAGTTTTAGCGCCCTAGGTAGATTTTGCAGCGTGTCAGTAGGATAGTGTAGCGCGCGAGAGTTTTAGTGCCCTAAGTAGATTTTGTAGCGCGCCATAGGTCTGTTTTAGCGCGTAGAAAAATAGATTGATGAAAAAAATTGTAAACTTTGATTTTTATTTCATTGTTTTATTGTTGACTCCATCCATTTTAGTTTGATTTGACTAAATAAAAGGTAAATGATCTCATGATGAGTGAGATCCATTGATTGATAATAATTATCCTCATTATAGGCGAGGAATAATTAAATTTTTTGAAGGAATGAACCTGATTGATAGATGAGGGTTCATTCTTGATAAATTGATCGTTTGATAGGTAAAGCACAATTTTTAGAAATTGATGACCTCATGATATTTGATATTTTGATTGATAATGTATTGATCTGTAAAATGTTTTTATGATAACAGGAGCATTTAGATGTTATCCAAGTGCGAGAGCAGTTCCCTTGGCCTTTTGATATGATACCATGACTTTCACCGAATGAGAGGCAGCATATTACTGATTGCAGTTTAGCATCATTATTGGATATGCCCCATATTAGACTTAATAGGGGTCTATTGACAGCTTTAGTAGAGCGATGGCATAGTGACCACAACACCTTCCATTTACCTACTGGCAAGATGACTGTGACGCCAAAGGATGTATGGTGTATTCTTCGCATTCCTTTTGTTGGGGAGATTTTCGTGCATGATTCAGAGGAGTGTGGTGGGATAGAGTCTTCGGAGAGTTTTTCAGGATCCTCATATTGTGGGAGTTGGGATCCCATGGGTAGAGATGTATAATTCTTATGCTCCACTTCCTTCAGTTTTGGCAGGCTTTATTGGTGAATTCCTTTGTCCTGATAAGAGGTCAAAGGGTCTATCTCTTGGATGGGGTCGGGTATTAGAGGGTATGGTGGCACACAAGATGAGATATGTTTGGGGCATGTGTATGCTTGCTCAGCTATATCATGATTTACACTGGATCGTGTACCTCGGAGGTAGTAGTTTATCAGCAGGAGCTACACTTCTTCAGGTATGGGCATGGGAGCATATTGCTGTCACGCGTCCTATGCCGGTGTTATCAAGACCAGTGATGAGACCCTATGTGTTTCACTACAGAGGCAGGCCTACCCAACATATGATGGGTAAGCTAGATTATTGGAGACAGGTTCTTGATGATGTGGAGACAGTGACCTGGCGTCCCTATTTAGATTGTGATGACTAGGATGAGGATATTGAGTTGGGATATTTGGCTGACTTGATGTATTTGATCAGGAAGAGCTCCAAGGTTTTGGAGCAATTCCTATTTTGTTGCATCTACATGTAGTATGGGATTGTTCGGTGTATGCCACAGGGAGTAGCACACTATGGATGACAACAGATAAATGCTAGTGATTAGGGTCCATGCTTGCCTTATGGGGCACTTGTTGAGGGTTATCATGCTCTTCAGTCATCAGCATGGGATATGCGGCAAGACATTGTTGAGGCACCTGTTACTACCGATTATAGATAGTATTTGGCTCTACACCCTCCTCCTCGTATTACCATTCCAGATGAGCCAACACCAACACTAGCACCAGCACTAGTACCAGCAGCTACAGGGGGTGGAATCTTCATAATAGCCTCTATACATTATGGATCAATTGCAATCCCCTTCTCAGAGATAACATGCCCTAATAATTTACCTTTTGTAACTCCAAAAATGCATTTCTTGGGATTGAGCGATATACCAAACTCCCTGCATTTCTAAAAAACTTTGCACAAATCTGAGATATGACACCTCTCTTCTTTGAAAATACTGTCAGATCATCCATGTATATGATTATGCACTTCCCAATTATATCTTTAAAGGTTGTGTCCATTTGTCTCTGGAATGTAGCTCTAGCATTAATCAAGCCAAAAGGCATCTTTCTATAAGAAAAAGTGCCCCACTTGGTGGTAAAAGAAGTTTTATGTCTATCCTTGTACTGCACCATAACTTGGTTGTATTCTGAATAACCATCCAAAAAGGACATCCTCTGAGATCCATTGACAATTTGGAGCACTTCATCCAATGAGGGCACTAGATAATTATCCTTTTCTGATGCCTTGTTTAGGTTCCTGAAATCCACACATAGCCTAATTTCACCATTTTTCTTCTACACTAGAACTAGATTTGCAACCCAACTAGAGTGTCTAACTAGACATATGATTCTTGCAGACAATAGTTTCTACACTTCCTTTTGTATTATAGGTTCTAGTAGAGCATTAATAGGCCTTTGCCTCTGTCTGAAAGGCTTCACTCCTAGATTGAGAGGGATAGTATGAGTTATGATTAATGTATCATAAGTCTTCAAGTCCTCATAACCCCAGGCTATCACATCTAGATATATATGTAGTGCCTCTATGATTCCTTTTCTTTCTTCTGGAGTGCACACTTTACCGACGAAGATGTTTTTGACATCATCCTGGGATCCCACATTATACTTGTCACATTGTCCATTGATCAACTCTTTCCTGGCATCCTATTCCTGATCCCTAACCTTATCCAGATCAAAGATTCTCTCTAATTGTACCATTCCTCTGGGAATTGTATTGTTCTTCAAATTAATTACCCCTTCCAAATCCATTTTCGCTTCTGGAGGCTCAGTTTCATCAATGATCTAAGAAGAAAAAGCATCTGTGTTCGTGATAAAATCTAAGATATGCTTGTCATCTCCGAAAGCCTAGAAATTGGTGACATTGTCTGGTACTGAAGGTACTGGGGTTAGTTCCACCATAAACTTCTTTAACCCAGAAAGAGATAGAGGCCGCAAAGTACTAGCTGCCTGGGCAAGGGAGTCAGTTGTCTGGTTCTTACTTCGAGGAATTAACTGAATATTGAAGGCATCGAGTCCTTCAATTAGATTCCATACTCTATGTCTATAGTTGGTCATTCTTATGTCATGAAAATAATATTGTCTCCTAACTTGCTTGACTACTAGCTCAGAATCCCTAAAAACTTGCAAGATCTTAACCTTCATCTTCATTGCCATTAAAAATCCATGAACCAAAGCTTCATATTCTGCTACATTATTCGTACAATGAAATTGAAGTCTATGAGTAGCAAAAAATGTCCTACCTTTTGGGCTAATTAACTTGAATCCTGCCCCAACTCCTTGCTTTGATTTAGACTCATTGAATCTTAACATCCAATAGCCAGTAACTGCAGACTTCTTTGAAAAATCCCTTGCACCATTGCTGCTAGAGGGTCCCTCTATAAGCGTTACTCCATTTCCTTTGTGATCTTCTTGGACATTAATTGTAACTATAGGAGTGGGATTAATATACTTTTGTATTTGTTTTACTGCACCTTGGCATAGGCAACAATCCAATTTTGAATGTGAAGCATTATGTACTCTACACCAATTGGGAAATAGTAACTCTCCAAAGTTCATTCCTCTTCCTAGCTGGATTTGATCTTCAATGCATTTCTGAATAAAATCTTGAAAACTATCTAGCAAAGCCAGCTGATTATCTTCTGGATCATAGTCATTTTTAGCTGGTTCTATTAAGGCTTCAGTACCACTGGATTATGTTGCAAGGTTAATTGGTGATGCGTGGAACATAAAGACTTCCTCCACACCTGACTCTTCAAGATGGGCTGTGAGCACATAGTTACCCATGCTTACTTATGATATGAGAATTTTAGTAGAGGTTTTTTGATATTCCGTAATCATATACTTCATTTTGGGTTCTCTTCCAATCCTAATATGGTTTGGTACTCCTTTCCAGGGAAGCCACATATGGGAGTGATTAGTCGACACATATCCATTCAAAGCCCTGGTAAAGTCCCTTCCTAGGATTAGGCCATAAGCATCAGGGATGTCAGCCACGTATATATTGATAACCTGTTGAATTCTAGGATTAGAATCAATCTGCATATGAATCATATTTAACTCTCCTACAAAATTCAATTCAGTCCTATCCAATTATGTGACTTTCTTTTGTGAGTCAGCAGGAGTGATACCCATAGCTCTACAGACACCAAGAGGCATAACATTGGTTGAAGCACCAAAATCCAAAAGACAATTATGCAAATTTTTGTCAAATATGTGAATAGAAATTAGGAATGGAGGAGTATCTATTTTTCCTTAAAATAAAGTTAAAGAAGTATCCACTTGAGCTACCTGAGTCTTGTCCTTCTCCTTTCCCTTATCTCCAAGAGGTGTGCGGACTTGGTTATGACTCTAATTTTTCCCTCCTACTGACTGGGAACTAGAAGCCCTATGGACACTTTCTCTAACTAATTTATCTTGTGACATAGAATTCGTATTATAGGCTCCTAAGACTACATTCCTAATGGTTGGAACTCTTAATAACTTAAATGTAGATAGGATTACCTTTAATTTCTTGAGTTCTTCAGCAACATAGAGGGCTAATTGTTCCTCATTTAGATTAGCAAGGGTCTCCTTTGGGTATTCCATCACCTTATCCTTATTTGCATCAGTATTTCTCCCTTTTGGCACATCAGCATGTCCTCGATCTTGAGACAAGTACTACATAGAAACCGAAGGAAATGAGGGATTGTTACTAGCATTGGGATCTGGAGGTGTGTTGAAGTTATTCGGTGCAATGGAAGTAGTGAAGGGACCTCCAGCCTGTGGGCGTCTATGTGGCAATTCCCTTAAGTCATACTTCTTGATAGGTCTCTCGAAGGTCTGCACTTCTTCAACATAAGCCTCCTCATCTCTGGGACCATTATCATTCACCAGATTCTCATCAAATAACTATATCATTTCATCTCCATTGCATACCTAGTCTGCCTCTTCTGTCAACTAATCAATTTCTTTCTCAGGTACATTCTCCCTACTTTGAGGAAAAGGAGCATGATTCAGTACCAGCACTGGAGAATCATAAGGATTAGATGGTACTATCTCTTGATTACTTGCATTGTTCTCCACTTCATACTAGAAAATTGATGTTGTTTTTTGGAATTCTTGATAGTCTAACTTAGAATGTTGACTCATTTTATGGAGCCTACGCCATCCATATAAGGTAGCCTTGGCCAAATATACACCACTAGGAGGTTTCTCTTGATTTACTGGCTGATTGACAGGCTGATTGGCTGGTTGATCCAGTGGGGTGGGAACTCCATCATTGTTAGGCCCTATGTTCCAAGTCCTATTTTGTCCTGGTGGTTGCCTCCTATCGAACCCTTGTCCACCACCTTCCCCTCTATCAAAGTTTTGGCCTGAGGACTATCCTTTATCATAGTTCTATCTTCTTTCATTATTATAACATCTGTCATTATTAAATCCTTGATCGTTGTTATATCCTCTATCCTAGTTATATCCTCTTTCATTATTGTATCCTCGATCATGATGTTTCCCTCTGTTAAAGTTCTGCCCCTATGAATTCTCTCTATTCTGATTAGACTACATATTTCTCTAAGCAACTTGCAACTGACTATTCTGGTTCCTCAAGTAGGTCACCTCCATATTCAATTTCTTTATTTGTTCAGACAATTCATCTAGTCTCTCCTTGTCAAGATTAATATATGGCGGTTGATTTGCATTGTTCTAAGGGTATCCTACTATAGCATTGGCATTCAATGATTGATTCAAGACTTTAAAATTCTGTAGATATTGGGGATAACCTGCTTGAGGCTGTGAATGTAGAGGATGATTCACATTTTGCTAAGGGTAGCTAATTGTAGGGAGAACTTGTCTCACAGGTGGTCCTGGGTGAGGGACCAGAGGCAACTAAGGTAATGGATTCATGATTGGGGTATGGTTAGCAAGGGCTTGGTTAAGAGCTGGAACTTGTCCAAGGTCAGCGACGGGTCCTAATAAGGGTAGAGGCCCAGACAAATTTTGCCGTAAGGCAGTGCTAACCTTGAAAGCTTCTGCATATGTATCAAGTAGATTAGTAAGAGGGTTATTACCCCACTTCATAAAGGTAGCTATCAAACTATCAAGTCCCTCATAATAGACTTCTAAGGCCGTAGGTTCATCAACAGGATAATGAGCCTATAGTCTCGTGTAAGAATGATGAAACCTATTGTTGAAGGACGCTATAGGTTCATTGACCTCCCTCTTGACATTTGTGAACTGAAGATAGGGTTTATTGGGACTAATGGGAATATGAAACTTCTATAAAAATGTAGTCTTAACTCAGTCCAATTTTTGATAGACCCAACAGGTAAATGATTGTACCAATAAAATGCATCTTCTCCCAATGAACAGGGAAAGAGCCTACATGCTACATCCTCATGGTTTATCCCTCTATATTTAAGGCCAGTCTGAAAGATTCTGGCATGTTCCTCAATAGTCCTATTGGGATCATTCACATGGAATTTTGAACAAAAGTGTTCAGGGTTCTTGGGCATGACATTGTAAACAACAAAACTCAATGGAGATGGATTATTAGTCAAGAAAGCCATTGGTGGAGGTGGAGGTGGTACTGGCTGATTTACGACTGGCTGGGGTTGTGGAATGGGAATGCCCCTAGACTCAGACTCAGATGATCCTGATGAAGATGGGGATGATGGAGATGAGGGAGGTGGACGAGCAGATGATGATTCTCCCCTTCTATTGGCCCTTCTTGACCTAGTAGGGTCTGGTAATTCCTAGAATTCCTCTTCTCCTAGAGAAAATCTGGTTCTTCTTATGAATCTTTTAGGAGAGATGGCATTCTAAAACTGATCCAGCTTGCTTTTTTAGGCCCTCCTTCTAGCGCCAATATGTTGATGAAGTTTTCTGCACAACTCAGACAGAATCTAGAATCCTATCTCTCTTGAAAGGTAAATCTCTATCAGCAAGCCTCAAGAGATAACCCCAAGGTCTCTAATGTCAGGTCTTGACAATGCACAAACAACTAAGTGATAAATGTGAAAATGTTGGTAATCACAATGGGACCTTACTACAAGCAAAATACAAAATATTGATTTCTTAGATCTAGCAATATAATGATACTTCAATCCTAAATTTAACCCAATAATCAAAGAAATAACAAAAGATAAGGGTTTCAAAGAGATCTCTAAACTTAATACTAAACCTAAGATTAACAATGCAAATGAGAAAACACTTGAAATGGACCAATCCCTCAAAAGAAATTTCTACTTGAGCTAGATGGATCTGCAATCTTATAGAAACAGTACAATCTTCTAACGTAGTAAGATTTTCAAATCATGAACATTCATTCAGACAACCCTATTGTGACTTAAATGAATAAATCCTCATAATCGAACTAAGCACAATGAATATAAAGTCCAGGATAACTTTGCAAAGAAACTAACAATCAATTGGCTGTGAAAAGTATGGACTAGGGATTGTTGTAACAGTTCAAATTTTAAACCATAAACATCATTGAATCAATTCTAATTCTGAACTTCTAAACATTAATCCTTCTCACAACAATTCTGAAGATAGAATAACAAGAACCATGCAAGATAAAGAACACAAGTATGGAAACAATTCACAATACCATTACTTGCTTCAAATTATCTAATGTAGCAACAATTCTAGCTCACTATTACAACATTTGCTTGAGAACAACTACTCACTAACCCTAGCTCTACTTAATTATCTCTACAATGACTTTCTATTTGTCTATATCTAAAATTTATTGACCCTTACAAAAGAGGTAGAATGCCACATTTATAGAAATCCCCCCAAAACATGTCGGCATAGACAAGTTCTACAATAATAAAGGCACATCAACTCGGCCAAGAGAAATTCAAAATAGGTCAAATAATCATTAAATTCATGTTCCATCCAAGTCAGCCTGGGATCCCTAATGTAGTTAGGACCAATGTGCGGCAAGATAATAGGGAAGCACAAATCGTGATGTAGCCTATCATTAACTCCCTTCCCTGTTATCCTTATTTTGGCCCAACATTTCATGAACTTTCAAAAGCATCCTATCCAAGTTAGCTATTGGTGGAAAAGGTAAAACCAAAAGTTGATTTTCAATGGATACAATTTATTCTCTCAACTGTTTGACCGACTTATCCCAATCCACCTTATATGTCATATATTTATCAATAACTGCAAGGTAGGTGGCTGCATCATCCAACTGGTGCTCAAAAATAGAATCATCATCAAGTGGTGCATAAACATCCTGCCACCAATTTCTCAATTGTTCCAAACTCAAATACTTGGGAACAATCTTCCTTTGTCTTGTCATGATCTCAAAAAAGGCCATGGAGCCATTATATACACCACTTAGGGTATCATCAATCTGCCTTCTTTATTTATAAATATTCTTCAACAGTTTCTGCCTAATTTTCAATGCCTCAAACAACTCCCAAGGTTCAGTAGGTTTAGAGAAGGGAAGAATCTTGTCAGCTACTAATTTATGCTTGGTGTATTCCATGATAGTCTTAGTTTTTTGTAGCAGTAGGTATGTATCTTCTTTATCTTTTGCTACCACAAGCTTCATCCAATCCATCATCCTTGCAACATCATTCCCTGTTGACGAGATTTCCTTAATAGCTTCATCACCCTTTATTTGCCCCCCTTCAACCAATTTATAGTGGAAAGGGTGGAAGCTTTCATCTTTTCTAGCTCAGTGATGGTCTCTTAAGGTAGAGGATTTGCAACAGAGGAAGAAGGGTTAATGAATTGTAGTGTTTTCATCAAGTCTTCCAAGCATTTCTTGAGATTTTCATTTTCTTTCTTTAGCTCCTGCTTGGTCTTCATTTCCTTCCTCAATCTACCCACAATAACTACACTGGAGTCCTCATAATCTTCAATGTCCTGCTTGACTGATGTAGGCCCTAGATTGAAAGTCTGAATATTGTAATCCTTTCCAATCACATCATCTCTATTTTTATCTGAAGCAGGGGTGGCAATATGAACAACTTTGTTAGAAGCCTCATCTCTTTCAACCCTCGAGATCACTCTAGCCTTCTTCTTACTTTTCACTTTCCCAATCTTAGCTAGCAATTCATTCCAATTCGGTGGTGTGTCATCCACTACAACTTTTTTTC
Source organism: Sequoia sempervirens (assembly GCA_007258455.2). Taxonomy (NCBI): domain Eukaryota; kingdom Viridiplantae; phylum Streptophyta; class Pinopsida; order Cupressales; family Cupressaceae; genus Sequoia; species Sequoia sempervirens. Next base: position 112,922 of record VDFB02083905.1, read on the forward strand.
TCTTTATTTCTCTATCCAGCCACTCTAGAATAGTAGGCTCCAATTGCACTTGGCTCTACCCTAGTTCTTCTTGTTGATCTCCTGCTATCTCATCTCCCAAATTATGTTTATGCCTCTTCTTCCCTTTGTAGAGATTCAACTTCTTCATTTGTGACTGATGATCCTGCATATGCAACCAAGGGAGATTACATTACCTTTTCAAATTTAGCTTTTGCACTGTAAATGTTACCTTCATGGAATTCCTCTCCTTCAGTATCCAGATGATCCTTAACATTTTCTGCCTCACCTGGTTCACTTTGAGTTTCATGAGTGGAAGGAACATTATCTTGCGGCCTCTCTTGAGAAACGACAGGAGGAAGGCTTACTTTAGGGACACTATCCTTAGGAGGAGTCCTAGATCTCCTGGTATACACCTTCGCCTTCTCCCCTGAACTTTCTACTTCTACCACAACCAAGACAATATTTTCTTGTTCTTTAGAACTTTCTTTCTCTGCAGCTTTATAATTCTTCTTCTCTTAACTACAGGAGCATTAGCCTCAGGATTTTGTTCTTCGACTTCCAAGTTTGTTTAGACCTTTTAGTCCTTGTCCTCTTCTTAGCCTTTGGCTTTCTCTATTTTTTGGCTTCCTAAGCTTCCTCTCCCTGGACACCTTCTATCTTGATTGTGATTGGAGAGTCCAACTTACCTTTACCATTAGGATCCTATTCAGTTGATTCCTCAAATGTGGGGTGAGGATCTAAATCTCCCATCAGGTTGTATGTGCATTTCACTCCCTCATTCTCCAATGCCCATATCGTATGCTTGAGCCACATCTTGGTAACCTTGATAACTGGATCCATCAATTGTTTCATTTCTATTTTCTCCTCCTCTAACCAGTCCACATCACCAATTGGCCTATCCTTTACTACTTCATAGGCTTGATCTTGAATTAAATTTCCACCATTTTCCAATTGATCAGGAACTGCCTTTACATTATACAAATAGACTGCATCCACTAGAAGTTGAGAGAATTTTTTCTTTCTGACCTCATACTCATCACTATAGTTGGCCCAATAATCTTCCAAATCAACCCTATGGCTATATTCTCTACTGGCCTTCTTTTGAGCCTCACCTGTGATATCAAACCTTGATCTCTTAGAAAGAAAAGATAGACCGAGGGTACTCATTTCTTCCTCTCAAGCCTGGGCAGAAATAATGGAAGGACATGCTTCTCCAGTACCAATCCTTAGGGGAAAATCTCCACCAAATCTTGTCTTGTGTTTTTCTTTCTTGACAATATCATCAAAGTCACAAATCTATCTAGTTACTTCCAACAATATAATGTGATCAGTGGGATACCTTGGAAGTCTATATGGGGCCCTCTGGCAGCCATCAATCCGAATGTAGGAGAAGGTTGTATAAACCAAGCTCCATACTTCTTGATGAGCTCCTTGGCTTGATCTAAAATTCTGACATGCTCTGCTTCTTGAAGCATTCAAGTGATATACATAGTAAATGCATCATTTTCCCTCCTATAGTTTGAACTTCCCAAATGCAATTGACGGAAAACTTCATAAATAACATCCTATCCAAAAATTCCCTTTGTATCCAATCCTTTGTAGGGATGGAATCTTGCAAGTGCATAGACCAAATATGAAGTCATTGTGAAAGTCTTGGTCTACAACACATTGGATAACTGTTCATGGAGTACTCTACTAATCAAACCAGCCCAATGATAGTCAGTCAATTCTTGCTCCATCCTCACAATGGCATGGCACATCCAATTCTCAAACACTCCTACATTTCATCAATCCAACCACCCCGCTGAGTAATGTAATAGCATCATAGTACTCCTTGAACTTTTCCCTAAATAGCTGCTTGGTCAGTTTGGAATAGTGTGACTTGGGCTTTTCTAGCCAAGAGTTGATGAATTGCTGAGATTTAACAGTTTGATCCTCGTAGAATTCCTTGGTGGACCACATGTTGAATGCCACCACGTGAGATCTATCCGACATATCAAAATTCTGAGCAATAGAGACAGGGATGAGGTTTGCTATCACTCTCCCTTGAGGATTGATAATCTTTTGTGTGCCCTATTCATAATGTTTGGCACACTCAAGGACAAGCTCATAACACTGCATCGTTGAAGGGAAATCAGCCACATGCGCCAAACCTGACTCCTTCATCCTTCTAGCCACCAAAGGAAGATATGTGGCTGCCATCCTTTCCTTGAATTCCTCATAGTCCCACAATCCAACATTAGTATCAGTCACCTCTGACCAAATTGATGTGGTCTTTCTCTCAGGAATCTTGCTCTTAACGTCCATTTTGATTCTTTCTGCCTTAGATAAAGAGGATCCCTATGCTACCTTGCTAGATTCAACCTACATCCATCAAGAAAATCACAATAAAAGCCATAAGAAACTAATGTTAATCCATCCATCCACCGTTAGAATGCATCTCATATAGCCAGAGTGTTATTAAATCTCATATGGAGTGATCATAATTAACTTCGGGTTTAAGGACCATCCACAGAATCTGAGCCAGAGAGGAATTTCAAGAAATTCCAGACCAATCGGATTCCAACAGAATAACCAGGAAACACCTACTTAACCATTAAACTTAATCATTACCAATCAATAAATTACACGGGAAATCCCAAATATGACACAAAATAATCATTAAATGTATCACAAATCATAAACAAATCCAATTATCTCATGTCCTTTATATTTCATCATATTTCAGGAAAATCCATGAGGGATGGATTCCCACAAAGAACAAGCTAAATAGGAGACTTCAAAAAATCAGAGAGATGCCAGATTTCAAAGAAATCCGGACTCGACGGAAATCCACGAATAAGGCAAAAATCTAAACCAATCGGTACAAAAGCATGTACTTCGGCCAAACAAATTTCATTTGGAATGAGGTCACACCGAGTGGGGCATGTCTTGCCAACTGGTGATGAGGATATGCATGTCGATGAGAGATTTTCTCTTTGAGGTGAGGTTACGGTGAATCCTTTTTGTCTCACCGAATTTTGGGGTCCAAGCAAACAATTCGGCTAGACTAAATTTTTTTGATAGGTCTTAGCGAAGTTGCAATGTCTTGCCAACCAAAGATATAGCAAATATATTGATATGACCAAAGGGTAGTCGGGGTAAGGTCCTCGTGAATGACTCAGGTCCTGCCGACATAACACATAATACTTTATCGGTGTGAGAGAGATATTGTCATGGTGATCAAATATGAAATTAGGGGGGGTTCTTGGCGAGATACAGGGTAACCGATATGACATCTCCTTGACTTTGAAGGGTCACAGCGAAGAAAATCCGGAAGGGATGGATTATCCCAAAGGGATGAAAAATCCTGGACTACGACACAAAGTCATGATCTTTCCCAAACACCAAATCAATCATGAATTTCAATATATTAAACTCATGGCAAGTCAGGCGCATACCTTTCATAGACTTTCTTTGCATTCTAGGTCAATTTTAAGATGAAACAACTAGAAATTACATTGCCCTAGGTTTCAAACCCTATTCATCCACCATTAGCACACAGGTGAGCTTAGAATTCATTCATTTCAACTACTAAGTCATTACTAGGGTTTACTAAATACTCTCAGGCAAGATTCATCAAAATACAGCTAGAAAAATGAGTGCAAAACTCACCTAGGAGATGACAAATAACACAATGTTGAACAACCCTAGCATGAAATGATCAAATACGTAGGAATTCAAATCCCACAAGCTCTCATAACATCAACGTGCTATCCATAATCATTCATCAAAAGTAGGGTAATAAAAACATACCATTGTGACATGGGAATCGATCTCAGAAAAAAAAAACACGAAGCTCAATGGCATCCACAAAGAATAGATGCAGAAATGCACAATAGATTGTCACTTAAATCCACAATTTGTAAACTCAACGCGCCAAATCCAAATCCAAGGCCCCTCAAGAACAAATGCTTAGCTCAATTGATAGCAACAATAAGCATGATGGCGCAATAATCATCTGAAATCGATTAAATACCATGCCCTACAAAGGCACATACCATGTTAAATGCCATGGCAAGACAATCAGTGAAAACTTGGGAACCCGATGACCAGACGAAACTCAGGAAAATCTGACCTACTCAGAAATCTGTGAAGACCAAGAATATGTGAACCACAGTGCAAAACTGAAATCCAAGTAGGATCTGGGAAAATCCATCCAGGGAGGAAAATCCCAAATCAGGGTAAAAACCTGAACTTTGCTGAAAATTAAAAAATTTCAATGAATAAGTTGGGGAAATCATTAAGACCATCAAAATAAACTTTCGAGCACGTGTAAAAATAAGAAAAAACCTCAAAATGAAAGGGCCAACTGAAGCAAAAGAGGGTCCTTGCCCTCAGCGGGGCATGTGTGCAAAAACTGCACAATAGGTGCATAGCAAAACATCTACCCAAGTCTAATAACCAGGTCTCTGCTTTTAGACCACCACCTATGCCATCAAATGTACGAGGGCGTGCCCTCAAAAAATCTCTCATATGTCCTACAACTATGGCATCCTGCTCTACAGTATTAACAATCCTCCTAGGAGATCTATCACATTCCCTAACCACCTCCTGATCAACTTCCTACCTCAGACCAAGTTTGGCAAGTACCTCTTCTAGTAAGGGACGCAACTGTGGTCTCTCATCCTTTGGCTGAATCGGAATCAGTTCCCCACTTGTCTATTCCAACTGAGGACCCAACTGTTTGGCATGCTCACTATTGTGAGAGCTCTGATGAGGAGTAACCTAGGGATTCGGCCCATAGTCTTGACCAAGACCTCTACCACGACATCTAGGCATGATGCTACACAACAAAAAAAACAAAAACAAGTCTCAGATACAAAATAGACAAGGCTAACATAAAATAATAATACATATTCTAACATCTAGGACAACCTAATGGGCTCACAATTACCCAGAGCATCCAGTGTTAGAACCTTTGCTTTGATGCTAATCTGTAATGCCCCGTCTTGTAACCAAAACAATGTTGCAATGACTACAATAGTGTAATATTTTATTTTTTTAAAGTGTAAAACTTGAAATTCACTAATCAAAACATTCCCTAAGATACGCAATGACACACTACATGTAAATCCCATAATTAACATAAGTAGCTAAACATATGTAGCATGTATTTAATTCTCATAAACTTAAGAGCATACATTCATTAATAAATAAATTACATCAATGAAAGTATAATGTACAAAAATGATTCTTTCTTACATTTCATTTATAATAACATTTACAATACTCATTTCCAAATGAGGTAGGTCATACAAAAGTGTACAATTACATATTACAAAAGTTCTCCTCGATTACAATTGGGGAGTGATACAAAAATAAGGTTTCCATTGATACAAAAGAGAAAGTACATTTTCACACACAAGCTCTCCATCCAAGAAGTACTCATCACCACAAACAAGAACTGTGGACCCAACAGTGTAAGGTGCATGTTCCACCTAACCAAGTGGTACCCGTAGGCCCACTGCTCATGCTAGGAGATAGTAAAAAGGTTCCCTAGACATAATCCTACAAACCCTAGACACAAGTGAAACCATAAACAAAACTATATAAGTACAAAATTAACTTAATGGTTACATTGCTTCCAGATCTGAAGGATAAAATATACTAAGTTCATAAGGATACTATTATTATAGGCAGAGTGTCATAACAATGTTGCATAGGTTACCTAGGAGAATCTTCCTAAGTTCCAGTCCCCATCTTGGGTTACCCTGGTAACCTCTTACAAAACTTGGCCACATATGCAATTTGTTCCAGGCCTTCTCGAATCATCCCCAAGTCAGAACTAGCCCTTGAGTCTTGTTGTGCAGTTTTTGCACACACGCCCCACTTGGAGTAGGGACCCTCTTTTCTGGTGTCTTTCGGCCTTTGGTTTTATTGGACTTATCTTTTTGAGGTCTTAGCATGTTGGTCTTGCTGGCCTTGACCTTTCCCTAAGGCTTGAGTTGGTTAAAGTCGAGTTTTAAGCAAAATCCGAGTTTTCACCTAGGTCTGGGATTTTCCTGTTCCAGTGGATTTTCCCAGGCCCTGGTTCTTTGTCTGTTTCTGGCTGGATTTTTTGAAATCCGGGTTTCTGCTTGACCCCAGGATTTTCCGTTCCTGGTGAATTTTTCCGAACTGCACTAAAATCCTGGACTTCGTCATTTCTCCTATTTCTGCATTTCTGCGAAATCTAGATTTCCACGTATCTTGAGATTTTCTGAAACTCCGTCCTGGGCTCAGGTTTCTGAATTTGTCAGAAGTGTCTCGTCGCACATTAATGACCAAGGTACCTTGGCTCAGAAGTGTAAATTGGTGGATTTAAAGTCTTTTGGGCGTCATTTGAGATTCATTATTCATTTGTTTGCTACTTGAGCGTCTGAGTGCTTTTTCTATTCGAGCTTTGAGGACTAGTTTGGATTGCTTGTGTGTGGATCGATTAGAGCGCTGCTGGCTAAAGTTTTCATTGCTTGGGCATGCTTGTTTCGTGGTTTCTTCCTCAAGCTCGAATCTCATCTGCATTGATCCATGGTAGGTTATCGTTGGCCCTTTCATTCGATTGCGTGATGATTGAGTGTTTCTATGTTGAATGGTGATTATTTATGTCGGCCTTTGCTTGGTTTTGATTCTGCATTTGTAGAGTCAGGGTTTGACCCATTTTTGTCATAGAACCTCATTACCCGCACCATATGAGCACTATTCATCCATTAGATGGCGAGTGTATCCTTTAGATGGGGTTCTGGGTTAGATTTTTTGCCCTTTTAGTGCGAAATTTACCATCTGTGCGGTTAGGGTTTCTTCGATGCTCGACCCAGAATAATGGATTTGTGATGACTTGTCAATATTTCCCTTGTATTATGCTGACCCCCGCCCTATGAGGATTCGAAGCGCCTAAGGCTGGGGTGATCCCACAATAATGGGTTACAATTTTTGGGCAAACTTGACATTAAATCAGGATTTTTCTAGACATTCACTTTCTTACACCTATAGTAGCTAAACCATTAGGTTTTGAAGATGAATCAAACTAGTTATTTGTTAGATATTTTGTGTAGATTCTAATTATATTTTTAAAAATAAATTAAAAATAAATTGTGAATCATTTTATGTGATTTTTAATAACTTATTTTTCTACTAATCAGCATTTTTAAAAAGTGATGTTCACTTCTAGCACATAACTTTTTTAGGATAGGAGGCAATTCGATCTTTAAAATGCACCACCATATCTAGGGGATGCATATTTTCACTTTTTATTACCATTGACCTTCGCAATAATTTAAGAGGTGTATCATATCGATAACTTTTTGTGATTTGAATTAACTTATTCTTTTTGTTGGAATAAGGACATCAATACCTAGGGCACATGTATTTTTAGAATTTTTTCTCTATTTTCTATTTTCATGTGAAATAAAGAACTTGATGTTCATTGAAAATCCTACATTCACAAGAAATAAGAAATAAATATAATAATCAAATTAAACATATTTAAAATTATACTTTTTAGGAAGCTTATAATAAGGGCTGCAGGCTTACAAAGCATAAATTTTAAATGAATTCATTTGATCACTCAAAAGGTAAATCAAAAGTGGTTTTTAGCCAGCATTTTGATAGGTGTAGAGGAGACTCGATTATAGTTATGGTTTAAATCTAACAAGGTTCTATCCAAGGGGGTTTGATCTAAGGAGGTTTGATAAATCCCTCTTTAATTAAAATAATTTAAATGGAACCTTTAAAGTCATAAATCATTGTATTTTCTAAAAATATGTGATTTCAGGCAAAAATCAGGATGTCCCAAAAAGTGTAACCCATTATTGTGGCAGCACCCGCTGCTCTTTATCACTGATATTTCAAACCTCAAGCTTGCATGGTTTTAATGGCAGGAGGATTTATTCATCCAAATTAGGGCATCGCAGTTTCGCCACAAGATTTAAACATTTTGAGGTCTTTGAAGCTAAAATTCATTCACATTCTTAATCTTGTCAGTTGGCGTCGATTTCAGGACCATTAGAATCCAGGTAGAAAGGTTTGCACGATCATTTAATCGCCAGTTTGCGGGTTGTCCTTCGTCAGGTTCTTGTGGTGTCTGCGAAATTTCGGCACACCTGGATTTTCCCGGTTTAGGATAATTCCGCGGACTGGAGTAATTCCCGAAACGCTTCTACCTGTCCGTGAAAATCCGTCCCATCCGGATTTTTTCTTGTTTCCCTGTCTGGCTTTATCCTTGTTTGATTTTTCAAAGATAGGATTGATAGAATAAATGCTAAATTCTTATTTCTTGTTGTCAATGAACAAATTGCATGATAATCTGATGGTTTTTTAGTTGAACTAATGATTTATTGGACAAATGGTGCTTTGGCAGCGGGAATCCGTCTGGGTCGGATTTCTCCAAAATTCCACCCCGACTGGATTTTCCCGGTTTGCATGATTTTCCCGGACTACCTTATTTCTCCGGATCTTCGAGGATTAGAAGTTTGCGATGGATTTTGATTGCTTTATATGATTTTGGGCTAATCTTTGGGTTGGATTATGCACGATAATTGAATACTAATGAAGATTTCTTGTGGGTGCAGGCTGAATCGAGCAAGGCTGCTGCCAGAAAATCTAAGGGTGGCACGGAGGGGTCATCCATTTCTGAGGCAGAACGACTTAGACTGGATATCAAGAGTTAGCTTCCTAAGAGCAGGATATCCTCTGTATGGTCCGAGGTGACTGACACCAATGTTGGGGCTTGGAGGTATGAAGAATTTAAGCAGAGGACGGCTGAGAAGGATCTGTCAGCCTTGAGAAATGGAATGATGAATTCCGGACTTGTGCATGTGGCTGGGTTTCCTCTAGCGATCCAATGTTATGAGCTGATCCTGGAATGTGCTAGGCAATACGACTTCGACACGCAAAGGGTTGTCAGCACTGAGGGAAGGGTCTTGGAAAACTTCAGTCCTGTCTCCATTGCACAAGCCTTCGACATGCTTGATCTACCTTCAGTATGTGCTCTGAACATAGACACTGCCAAGACATACTATGAGAATGAACCATTCAAGGCTCAACAAAAATCAATTCATGGCTTGAAAAACCAAAGTCCCACCATTCTAAATTGCCCAAGCAGTTGCACAGAGTTAAGTTCAGGTCAGATATTTATGATGCCATAACATTTTTGAGCAGGGTAGCTGGTTTGAAGACTGCCAGAGTGTTGGAGAGCTGGATGGTCCACGTGATCACCAAGATTGAAAAGGGAACTAACTATCATTGGGCCGGGCTCATTAGTGCTGAAATTGATAAACAGTTAAGGAACGTCTTGGAGGCTAAGAGGTTCACTATGTCCTCTTATGTTATGTACGTGTTAGCCCGGTTCTATCCATACAAGGGTTTGAATCCACGAGGGACACTTGGACAAGATATAGTCTATGAGGTTTACCCGGAGCTGCATCTAGGACACAGGGACTAAAGGAGAGCCAATGATGCATTCACAATGCATATTACCCAGATGTTGCAGAATGTTGAGCACATGAGACTATCAGATGGAGCCAAAGGGCTAATAAAGAATTATGGGGCTTGGTTTATCCAGTTTCCCACTTTTACCTACATTCGGATTGATGGATGCCCGGTTGCTCCATATAGGTTGCCAAGATACCCCACCGATCACATTGTTTTGTTGGAAGTTGTGAGGCAGATTTGTGAATTTGATGCCATTGTGAAGAGGGAGAAGCATAAGACAGGCTTTGGTGGAGACTTTCCTCTCAGGATTGGAGTACCAGAAATGTGCCCTTCTATTCAATCAGTACATATGGCAGGAGATGAGTTAGCAGCCTATGGTTTCTCCTTCCACTCCAAAAGGATGAATTTCGACATCACAGGAGAGGCGCAGAAGAAAGCCACTAGGGAGTATCAGCATAAGGATGACCTGGAAGATTATTGGGCCAATATCAAAGATGACCTTGAGGCTAGAAAGAAGAGGTACTCCAGGCTCCCTATGGAGGCAATAAGACAGTACAATGTCAAGTTGATCCCGGATCAGCTAGAGGACGATGGAAACCTGGTGCAGGATCATGTCTATGAGACTGTGAAGGACAAGTCGGCCAAAGATATCAACTGGAATGACGATGAGGTCACAGAGTTGGAGGACCTAATGGCACCAGTCATGAAATTCACTTCTTCCTGGTTGAAGCATAAGGTTTGGTAGCTGGAGAGTGAAAAGGTACCTTGTACCTTCGATTTGATGGGGAATCTCAATCCTATGTCCACTTCTGAGGAATCTGGGGAAGATGACCCCAAAGGGAAAGCTGCCAAGACCTCACCATTTAAGATAAAAATTAGAGGACCCAATGAAGGTGGGCCTGAAACAAAAAGGAAGCCAAAAGGAAAAAGGAGATGGCAGACCTTGAAGCTTAGCAAGTCCTCTGATGAGGAAGAGGCAGAAGAGGAAAATGCTCCTCCACCACCGAAGAAGACAAGAACAATCCGGACTTCAAAGAAGAAGGGTCAGGTTACTTCGGGTGATGAGCCTCCTATTGTGGATGTAGAGAGTTCAGAAGGAGAAAAGACTAAGGTTTACACGAGGAAATCCAGGACTCCTTCTCTGAAGGACACTGTACCAAAGGCAGATCCTCCGCCAAAATCACCAATCGTAGAACCATCCAGGACGGTTTCTCCTCCACCAAGCACACCTAAAGAGGGAATTCTAGAGGTGCATGAAACTAGCGGAGAGGTGGAACCCTTTAAGGAAGGAACACTTTATGGTGCAGCAGCGGAGCTAGAAGTTGGAGAGGAGGAAAGGCATACTTCTCCACTGGTTCAATATGAAGATTCTCCGGAAAGTGAAAGAGGCCACGGATCGCCTGAGCCGTAAGAAGACATCCCTATTAGGACCCCATCCCCGGTGTAGCCAGAGGTGGAGCTTGAAGAAATTGACCAAAGTGAGCAGCTCCCTGAGAAGGAGGAAGGTAAAATAACTACAGAGGAAGAAGAGAAAATGATGGAACAGCTGGAAGAAACAAGAACAGAGGAAATACGGGTAGAGCCTGCAGCCCCGGACTGGCTAGAAAAGGAGCTTGCAAGAAAGAAACAAGTGGTAATTGAAGACACTTCCTTGGATTGGGATGAGATGTTGTCTAAAATTGGAAAAGGGAAGAAGAAGGCAGCTAAGGTGGTGTCCAAGGTAGAAAGAGATGAGGCAAACAACAGGGTTATCCACATTGCCACTCCCACCGCGGACAAGACTAGAGAAGAGGTCACCAGTCAGGACTATAATGTGCAAACCATCAACCTCGGACCAGCATCCATGGAGCAGGACATTGAGGAGTATGAAGGGTACAGTGCTGTGATCATTGGGAGGTTGAGAAAAGAGACCAGACCAAGCAGGAGTTGAAGAAGGAAAATGAGAGGTTAAGGAAATGCTTGGAGGAGGTAATGAAACCCTTGCAGTCACTCCATCCTTCTTCTTCTACCACTCCTGGCTTTCTGCCCAAAGAAATAATCTCCAGAATTGAGAAGATGAAAGCCTCAGCTCAAGCTGCAATAGATTGGCTGATGAGTGTACAAACGAAGGGAGATGATACCATCAAGGACATCCTTTCAGTTGGGAAGGATGCAGTCCAGGCCAAGGAGCTGCTGGAGCATGTGATGTCTCAGGACAAGGAGGACATAGATCTCTTGCTGCAAAAATCCAGGGTCATCATGGGGCATGGTAAGGAACAGCTAGCGGCAGATGGGATTCTTCCTTCTTCCAGATTGGATGAACCTTGGGAATGGTTCGAGGCTCTGCAGATTAGGCAAAAGGCCATAAAGAAGATCTAGAAACTAAAGAAATCAATTGATGGTGATCTTACTTTAGTGTATGACGGATGCATTGCCTTCTTTGAGGTGGTGACTGGAAGGAGGAAGATTGCCCCAAAATATCTGAGTCTTGAACAGCTGAAAGAGTGGTGGCATGAAGTTTATGCCCCAGATTCTGAGGGTGTTCTAACTGCTCACCAATTAGATGATGCAGCTACATACTTAGCGGTAATGGATAAGCATATGGCAAGCAAGGAGGATTAGGACAAGATTGTTGAGCAGTCGAAGGATGAAATTAACTCCATCAAATGTTGGCTTAGGGTATTACCCTTGCCACCTGTCACCAAGTTGGAGAGAACATTCTTGAGGGTCTAGGGATCATCATCTCAGGGAAAGGATAAGGGAAGTGGTAGTTAATGCCTATTTTGAGATTTGTGCTTCCCTATTATCATAGGGCATGCATTGGACCAGACTACATTGGGGACTATGTCAAGGCCGAACTTGATGGTGAATGGCATTTAATGTGTGCCTTAGTTTGTTTCTTCCTTGGCCGACTTGTTTTGGCAATTTTATTTTATCTTGTAAAATGTTTGGCTGGGCCGACATGTTTTGGGACTTTCTATAAAAAGCATTCTTGCCTCATTGTAAGGGGTTAGACATTGGTTAGATATTAGAAATTGAGAAGAGACAATAGAGTTAGAGCATTTTGTGAGTTTCCTGAAGCAAATATTGTAATCAGAACAGTGGAATTGTTGTAGCCTTTGATAGTTTAATATAATTGAAGACATTGTGGTTTTCCTGGTGCAATCTCTTGTGTTATTTCATCTCTCATGATTCCTTTTGTTCTATCTTTCAAATTGCTTGGAAATCTAGGGTTTAGTATTTAGAATTAAATAGTTTTAGTCTGGTGAATGATGTTTATGGTTTTATATTTGGAATGTTTGTAGCAATCTCTGGTCTATACTCCCAGTAACTATCTAATTGTAGTAGGCTGGTGAAGTCAACCTGGACCATATATTCAATGTGCTTAAGTTCAATTGTAGATGCAAGTCTATGATTTGAAAATCAAAATACCTTAGAATATTGCACCATTCTTGTGATATTGCATTGTGGGTTGATCAAGGATTGGTTATTTGAGATTGGTCCATTCTAGATATATGTCATTTGCATTGCTCATTTGAGGAATAGTTTAGATTTTATCATACCTTCGCACCCTTACCTTTTGCTATTTCTTCATCATTCGGTTAGATTTAGGATTAGAGATCATTATATTGCAAAATATGATGAATTGAAAGATACGGTTTGCTTGTAGTAAGGTCCCTTTGTGATTACCATCATTTTCACATAATTATCTGAGTTGTTTATGCATTGTCATGACCTGACACCCGAGAGACCTTGGGGTGATTTTCAGTTTTCACTGATTAAATAACTCTACATGAGTTACCCTAGCACCACTTTGTGTGCCAACCCTCTTAAAAAGCCACTCCCTTAATAATAACACAAGGAAACTAATTCCACTAACTAAGGGTAGACAAGGTGCACATAAACTAACACCAAAATAAACAACAATATAACAATATGTTGGTGTAATTAATTATTTAATTACACTTTAGCATAAGTTTACTTAGGATAATTTATTTCCTAGGATATTTATTATTTAATTCTTATCTTATTGAGCTGTCTTTTTGCTCAAGATAAGATTAGGGTTGTCTTTTCCTGCTTTATTGCACCATTTCCTTTTCAAAGGCTTTTGTATTATTTGTAAAACAATTCATTCAATAATCAACCATTCTAATTTTTTCTTGCACATTGGCTCTAAGGGTTTGCATAACTTCTATTATTTTTGTTCTGAATATCTTTGCATGTGATAGGTGATTGCTTGCAGGTGATTCTTGGGGACTGTGAAGTTGGTTTTTCAACTTCTACATGGTATTAGAGCTCCATACCTATTGTTGCATGTTCATGATCTAAAGATATTCTCTTAGAGCATCTTTTTCTATGCAAGGGTTTCAAGTTAGATTGATTTTTTGTAGATCTAGGGGTAGCTAAATTTTTAGAGCATTTTGGGCTCAAATAGACGTCGCCATCATGATCAGAGCATCCAAAAACCCCAAAAACACCTTTTGTTTCATCGATTTAGGTGAAAGTTGAAAAAAAGGCAAAAAAATTCCCCAAGGCCGTACAACCCCAGGGCACACTCTTCAAGGTTGAAAATTTTCAAAAAAAAAAGAAAACCAAAAGTCAAAGGTTTTTTAATAGATTTTTGCATGACCAGTTTACAACTGCATCACCACCACACCGCCACCAACCTACCACCCGACCACTGCTCCCATCATGTGGCTCCCTCCGCGCTCCGCTTGTCAGCCCCTGAGGGCTCCACTATGCCGACAGTCGGCCTATGGGTGACCAAGCCCCTACATTCATCAACCCCATGAGAAAAGGTCTCAGTCACTTGGAGACTGGGATTCACTCCAACTAGCCCCCGAAGCTCAGCCAACGTTCCTATTGCAGACCGTGCCCTTGCAGACTCTAACCGCCAGCATTGACCGCAACTTTTGTGCCCATCCATGTAATCAGACTAGCCACAACTACTAGTGGTTTCCTGACTTCTAGATTTTTTTATTCACCCTTGCAACATGCAATCGTATGGCGAACCAAGGCCCAGCCTCTGAGGGTGCGAATTTTGCACCTGTTTAGTGTTAAAAGTGCCTTTTATAGGCCTTTTTTCATTTTTTCATAACTTTTGCAAACGGAGGTATTTTTTTGAAAACGAATAGTCGTCGGAAAGCTGATTCAATGATGAATCTGATGGTGCTAGTTTTATTTTTTTATTTTTCATTTTGGTTCCTTTTTCACCTATCAAATACAAAGTTGTTTTCACTCTGGGAGGCATATCGTTTGCATCCTGGCTCTATTTTTTGAAAAAAAATAGGGATTGGAAAGCTGCTTCCAATCTCTTCTTAGATCTTAGACCTGATTTTTGTAAAATTTTCTTTAGGTATCTGATTTTTTTTATCAGAACTCATCCTTTAATTTTTGGGGTATTTCTTGAGAAGCGTGCAAATTAGGAGTATTTTTGAGATCCCCAAGCATTATTATTTTCATTTGAGAGTATATACTATTGTTTCTATCATGGATTTACATAATATTGCATCCCTTACTCCATTCAACTATTTTGGTTGGGAAAAACAAATGGAGATTTATTTGAAACACAAAGGGTTGTATAGGGTAACCATGGGTACTTAACGCCCCACCACGCAACCCTAGGTGAAGTTGCAATTTACTACACAAATGAATTAATTTATTTTTTTGAATAAGAACAATTAACATGCAAGTTCACTAACCAATTGCCAACAACCCCTAAGGTTACGAGACTGAGTTTACTTTGAAACCCAAACAAGAAACATGAAATGAAAACATAACATTTAATTACTTAAAGCATTAAGAATGCATACGTTCCAAATAAGATTAATTACATCAAGAATGAGAAGTACTACATGATTTCAATAACAATCACATAACAATAATATTACAACACTCATTCCCTGAATGAGATAAATCCAATAAATATAATTACAAATTACAATATCCACCTCGATAACAAATAAGGGGTAAGGAAATAGATCAACTAAAATGAATGAAACCAGAAGAGTAATAGGATCCAACAAGCTCTCCAACTGGAAATCTCATCCAAATGAACAAGAAGAAGACCCAACAGATTAAGGTGCATTTTTCACCCAACCATGCGATACCCAAAGGCTCACCCCCCGTGCTAGGAGATAGTAACAAGGAATCCTATACAAGACCAACTACCTCTAGACACAGGCTAAAACATAGCTGAACCAACCAATCACATGAATTGTACAACCATAAGGATAACACAAGTACAACTCTAACATCACTGACATAAGTCACATTGCTTCCAAAAATAAAATAGATCAAGTAAGATAAGAAGACAAAACTCAAGAAAACCAAATACCAACTATTATCATAGAAAGAGTGTCATCACATAGCTCATCATGGGATCTCCTATGGGAATCTTCATAGGCTCTGACCCCCACTATGAGTTGTCTTGGTGGCCTCTGCCAAATCCCGTCACCCATGCTCACTCATGCGAAATCAAATACCTCTCGTAAAGACAAGATAGATGACCTTTCCATTCCAAGCCTTCCCATCTCATCCAAAGTTTATACAAGCCCTTACATCCATGAGTGAGGCTTAATTATCTTAATTAGTGTGAAATACTACCTAACTTCTAAGTACATTAATTTATTTATCACTTGATTAAACCACTCCTGAAGGTTTCCCAATTTACCTCTTTGGGCTATGGCCCCTAACAGAAGCCACTCTTCTACCTGACAACATACCAAACAAAACCAATCACTAAGGGAATTCCAAAGTGCATACCAACAAGATAAAATCACTCAAAATCTAGGAGGAACACATAATGAAAACTCACTCCAAACACTGGAGACAACAACAGTCAAAACCCTCTCCGAACACCAGAGGCAACAAAGGTCAAAACCTTCTCCAAACATTGGAGGCAACAAAACACATAATCCACTCCTTCGAAAGGAGGCACAAATCACATAACCCATTCCTAAACCAAAGGAGACACAAACCATCCCTGTTTGTGAAAACTGGGTAAAATAACAGAATACAACTATACACATTACCCAAGACAAAACCAAGGTTTCCTAACATTTTATGACACCCACAAAATTAAAAGAAAACCCAATCTGGAAGACTTACATAACAATTGACACAATTTCCCAACACCGAGAATGAACAAGAACATCACTAGAATGCATTTTAGGCAATTAAATAAACTAATGTTAGGATTTCCTAAATCCAATCAACTCAATCTACGTTACTTGCATTTATCCAAAAAAATACATAAGATTTATTTTATGACGTTGAGGAATTTAAAAAACAATAATTTAATTTTGAGTTTCACAATCATATTCAATAGTCAAAACAACTTGATAATTAAAATCATTTGATTAAAATAAATAAATCTTTATTTCAATTATGCTAAAAATAATCAGCATACATTTAACTATACTTGGATTCCCACATATATTAAATATATAATTAATATTTAAATAATCCATTTAAATTCAACTAATTAAATTATTTAAAAATACATAAAGCATATATATACATTATATATATACATATATACACAATAAATATATATTATATATATACATAAATATATATAAATTATTTATATAAATAATTAATTATAAATAAAATTATTTAAATATTAAAATAATATTATATATATACATATAACATATATATATATTATATATAATATAATATTAAATTATATATATAATATATAATATTAAAATAATATAAAAACAAATTTTAATTTTAATTAAAAAAATTAAAAAAACAAACTAAAGTAAAGGGTGTGGGCCCCTCCCATAAGGCAGTGGCCAGGCTGGCACGCAGCCTCCCTCATGTGGGGCGTTGTGTGAGTAGCGTCGCTACCTATGAAGGCAGCGGCGCTGCTTCCACATAGCGTTGCCCATATGGGGTGTTGTGTGAGAGCAAGACCTCCCCCTCCCTTCGTAGCATAAAATTCTATTTTATTAAAAAAAAATTATATATAAAATAAACTCCCTTAATCTACAGACAAGACAGAGAACTTCACTCTGTTTTAAAAAAAATATAGAGTTTATTTACCAGAAATAAATTTACTCAGAAAGCAAAGAAATTCCCAACATAATATAAAAACACAGTATATTTATAAATATACTTGTGCGTATATATTTATATAATGAAATATATATATATATATACAAAGGTATATTTCTAAATATATATACTCAAAATCTCCATTTTTAGCCAAATTGTGAAATTGAATAACAGAATTTCGCAATAAACAATAAATTGACAATACAACAAATGGGTTTAAATTTCAGTTTGAAATGGAAGTTTCTTTTGGTTTTCTTTTCAATTTTTTTCGTTGTGTGATTCTTGTTTTGATTTCTTTTCCCATTTTCTACAAGGAAATTTATTGTTTTTTCCAGAATTTCAACAATTGTTTGTTTCTAATTTTGCAACAAGATTTAAGATGGGTTTTTATTACAACTCAAAGTGATTGAATTTTTTCTAAAAGCATGAACCAATTTGTAAATTTCTTTCAAAATGAAATAAAAATCAAGCAAAGAACCTGGTGTTTTCTCCCAAAGCTTGAAAATTTTCACAATGGTGATTTTAATCCCTGTCCTAATTTTAGTTCAACCAAGAAACCCCCTTGCTTCTTCAAAATTTCAAGAACAAAATCCAAATCCTTGCTCCTCCTTTCCTTTTCCACTATTTCCAAAAAAAAATGAATGAAATTCAATTTTCCTTACAAAGAGTTTTCCCCAAAATTTTGGTCAAACCCCTAAAATATCCCACCCACTAAATTTATTGAATATTTGGAGATATTTGCATTTTGAAAAAATTTAAAAACAATTTAATTTCCAAATGGAATTTCATGCACTTAAAATAAATTTATTTTTACAAAAAGAATTCAAAATTTTATAAAGGAATTATTTTTCAAATTTATTTCCAAAAAGTGAAATTTAAAGCATATTTCTATTTTTCTATTTTAAATCAAAATATCACATTATGCCAAACAACTAATTTGATTTAATTTATCCCCATTAATTTAATTAGTCGATAAAATATATCTAATTCAATATTAGATTATTTTATTAATTAAATTAAATTAATTAATAAATAACTACTTTTCCAGCATTACAAATAGCTACAATCAATCATCATTTTTAACTTCAAAATCCATATAATAACCTTTATAAAATAAAATAAAATAAAATATTCAAGGAGAAATGAACCATAATAAAACAACTAAACCCGACGACAACCCGACGACACACTATGACTAGGGTGATGTCTTGGCACGAAAAAACTAGCTACTGTCTCCCAATCAATTACCGCTGGTCAATAGACAAACTCAAACCTGTGAAATCATGTGGAGTCGATGTCCTGTACCTATCAACCTACGAGCAAATAGCACATCGAACATGAATATATATATATATATAATAAAACACAACGTGAAGTGAAAATCTTAGAATCGTAGGGCACTCGCAAGTGAGTGATACAATCTCGTCCCCCTTCACTAGTACAGACTTTCTAGCTAACGAGTCTAACATCAATAATATAATAAAATCATAAAGAATCTTTAATTAAATATTGGCTACACTAATTCAAAACATGCCATAATAACATTTAAATAAAATACCATCACATAAAAAATATAATTTTTACATCGCTTAATAGTTAGCGGTAAAAAGAGTTGAGTATCATAGTCAAAGTGCTAATAGAATAAAGCATACATAGAAGAACTTCGATCAAAAAGAGAAAAATGGAGGGGTGCTACAAGTACAGAAATTGAACCTACAAGTGCTACTGAAAAGAGAAAGTGGTTTAATAGGTGTGATGAAGCTTATGGTACATTATATCTTTCTCTTTCCTCTGACCTTTTTCACATTGAATCTTGCACTACACCAAATGAGATATGGGCTACTTTGGAGTCTTTGTTTGGGAAGCAAGATACTATGAGAGGGTTTTAGTTAGAGAATGATCTTATTGGCTTAAATCCTAGGTATTTTGAAAATATCTAGGAGTTTTTCACCAAACTCAAGTCTCTTAGATTGCAGTTGTCATAGTGTGGTGTTTAGAAAGAAGACTCTTAGTTGATATTGTCCATTCTTTCTAAGCTTGGACCAAATTATTCAATTTTTGTATCTACCTTTTATGCCACTATGGATGCACTTGGTACGAGATTCACTATGCCATCTCTTGATGACTTTGCTTCATCTCTCACTCGAGAGCAAGCTAAGTTAGCTCACATGGGCATGGTGAAACCTTCTTCCTCTTCACAGGGACTTATTGCATCACAGGAGCCCAGAGATCAAAAGGCTTCTACAGGAAAATGAAAGAAACAAAAATAAAAGGATTCCAAACCTCATGAGCAGTAAAAGGAGTCCTCAGATTCATCCTACTCTTCTAAGGGGAAACAATCTAAGAAGGAGAAGTCTACATGTGCATATTGCAAGAGGAAAGTGTTGGAGTTAAAATGACACTGAGAGGGGGGAGTGAATCAGTGTCTTAACAGATTTGACCAATTTTTCAAAAACTTCAAAACATAGCACAGATTTGTTCTCAATATTACTCTGATTATTGCATTCATGAGTTGAATGTAATCATTCATAAACAGAATTGAGAAAAGTAATAACTCAATAGTGAACAAAACAATAGCATAATAGAATAGAAAGAACACAGAAGAACAAAGAGGCACAATATTTTGCTGAGACATCCCGAGCTCACCCTAGATCACCAAGATAGTATGAATCTCACACCAATGAGCCTTTGATTGAAATTCCTTGTGTGATGTCGCTGTAACATAAAATCTTCAGGGAGACCTCTTGGAGAAAAAGCTTTGACATACCGAAAAAACTTTATTCACTGAATCGCTAAGACAAGATAGATCCTATGCTGACAAAGTTCTTTTGTGTTCCATCGACGAGACTAGAGGTCACTCGTCAAGACCTCTTGCCGAAAACCCTAGCTCTTGCCGAAGAGACTACCTTCATGTTTTCAGTCGGTGTAACAAAATGAATTCACCAAGACCAAATAATGACGCCACAACTTTTGCCAATAGACTTCCACATGCATTATTTGGTGAGACCAAGTGAAGTCGCCAAGACCTCAGCCTGATACCACTTATTTTGGTTGAAGTTCTCTCAAAGAGTTGTTTGGTGAGACTCCTCCCAAAAAATAGATAAAACCTTTTGAGCATGAATCAGTAAGACAAGAAAGACTCGATATGACATTACTCCAAGGATGATTTCCTTTGCTGATAGATAATAGATTTTGTCACCAAAACTAAAGAAAAGTCTTGCCGAAAGCAGCCTGTAAGATAAATTCAATCGCCATGACATCTAAAATATCTTGTCGATAGGCAACTCAGACATTTCAAAGTGGATCGAGGAGACCCTGCCATACTCATGCCAATATGTGTAAGCCCGAATGAGATACAACCAATACTTGTGATATGAAAAAGGAACCATCCTGACAAAGAAACCATCTTCCAAACTCTGCTAGTCAAGTAGATAGCATTCATAACTTGAACCAAAAATCTCAACAGATATCTTTTTGTAATAGCCAAGAGACATCAAATAAGTGACATAAGAAATCATAAGGATCAAAGATTTTGTCATCAAGGACAAACCATAAACACAAATGAGATCCAACAAACTCCCCCTTTGTCCTTGATGGAAAAACACAAATGACTCTCCCCCTTTTTGCCTCAATGACAAAGAATAGAAGAGAAGAATGTGCATTGCCATGAAACACAACTAAGAAGCCAACCAAAAAATCATGAGAAACAGTTGCAAAAAAAAGAGTAGTAGTGCAACAACCAAAATTGTAGGAGAGTTGGAAGTGAATCAAAACATATAACATGCTCCCCCTAAGCAGTAGCTTGGAGATTTAATGAAGTAATGATTGAGAGATAACTCCCAATTGAAGTCTCAGCCTTTAAAATAGCTCTTTTGCTAAGGGCTTAGTGAAAATGTCTACCACCTGACCTTGAGATCCAACAAACTGTAAGCAGACTTCATTAGCCAAAACCTTTTCTTGAATAAAATGAAACTTAATAGCAATATTTTTCGTGCAAGAGTGCATAACAGGATTTTTTGAAATATTTATCGCACTAGTGTTATAACAAAGAATGGAAACAGGTTTAGAAACATCAATACCCATATCTAAAAGAGCCTTACTCATCCACATAACTTGAGTACAGTAGGAAGTGGCAGCAATGTATTCTGCTTTAGCAGTAGAGAGAGAAATAAATACTTGTTTCTTGTTGTGCCATGCCACTAAACGATCACCAAGAAAGAATGCAAAACCACTGGTGCTTTTCCTATCATCCAAACAACCAGCACAATCAACATCAGTATAAGCAATCAAAGAGAAATGATTGCTCCTAAGATAACAAATACCATAATCAAGAGTGCCCTAAATGTATCTAAAGATTCGTTTAACAACAGTAACATGAGAGTCTTTAGGTGATGCCTGAAAATGTGCAACAGTGTAAACTTCCTACATAATGTCAAGTCTAGAGGTAGTTAAATATAAGAGACTATCGACCATTGATCTATATTTCGTTTGATTTGTTTCAGGAGAATCGTCAACCTTAGTAATTTTTCAACCAGTAACCATTGGAGTGCTAACTAGATGGCATTCATCCATCTGAAATTTCTTAAGCATCTCTCTAGCATATTTGGATTGAGAAAGAAATATTCCATTCTCACATTGAGAGATTTGAAGACCCAGAAAGAAGTTTAATTCTCCTAACATTGACATTTCAAACTCAAATTCCATTATCTGAGAGAATTTTTTACTCAAAGTGACATTATTGCAGCCAAAGATAGTATCATCAACGTAAATTTCAACAACCAAAATATCATAACCTTTAGTTTTAACATAAATATTACTGTCTACACCTCCTCTAACAAAGCCATTAGAAATTAAATTACTATCTAGCCACGAATTTTAAATAGGTTCAGAGCTATAGAGGATTTTCAAGCGCTTAAACATGGTTGGGATTATCTTTGCATATAAATCCTTCGAGGTTGTTCAACATAGTGCCTTTCATCCTAAATAGCCATTCAAAAGCCATTTGACATCCATTTTGATAATAGTAAAAGTTTTGTAAGCAATGAGAATAAGCCAAAAGAATATTGATGGGTTCTAGTCTATAGCAGGAGTTAAAGGGTTTCACCAAAATCAATACTTTCTTGTTGAGCATAGCCTTTGCAGACAAATCTTGCTTTGTTGTGAATAACCTTACCATTTTCATTAACCTTGTTTTTGTATATCCATTTTCCTCCAATGACATTCTTGTCATCTGGTCTTGGGACTAACTCCCAAGTCTAATTTTTCTCAATCTAGTTAATTTCTTCTTGCATAGCATTAAGCCAACATGAGTTTGTGAGAGCTTCATTAAAATTTTTAGGCTCCAAAATTGAGTAACTAGATTGAAGCCAGTTTGTGCCTTTTCATCAAATTTTGCATCCTTCTCTAGTTTGAACTCACCACATTTTTTTGCTCCTAATATTTGATCTTTAGGTGGTATGTATTGGGGTTTTCCGAAGAACATTGATGTAGCCTTTTCAAAATTTCATTTTCATTTTAAGGGATACTTGTTAATAATTTTGTTGTTCCGACTCCTCCCAGTGGCCCCCAAATTCAGTTCTTCTTCCTGAGTGTTTTGCGAGATTTAGGCGTTCGAAATATAATTAACTTTCATCAAATTTTACATTAACAACTTCAACAATCTTATTAAGCCTTTTGTTGAGAAATTTATAAGCTTTGCTATGAGTTGAGTATCCCAAAAAGATACCCTCATCACTTTTGGATTGAAAACTTCCAAGATTATCATCATCCTTCTTGATAAAACACTTCCAAAAATTTTAAAGTATTTGACAGAAGTAGTTTTTCCAAACCACAGTTCATAAGGAGTGTGTTTAGAATTCACCCTAAGTTGCACTCTATTCAAAATGTATACAACTGTATGAACAACTTCTTTCCAATACATATCAAACAATTTAGCTTCATCTAGCATGGTTCTAGCCATTTCTTAACATAGTTCTATTTTTTTACGTTCAACTACCCCATTTTGTTGAGGTGTTTTAGTTGTAGCATACTGCCTTTTAATACCGTGTTGTTCATAGTAATCAATAAACTCTTGAGAGGTGAACTCACCTCCTTTGTCTAATCGAAGGCATTTGAGTTTTAGATCAGATTCCTTTTCAACCATTTTATGAAAAATTTTGAACCTTTCAAAGGCTTATGATTTTTGCTTAAGAAATGTGACCCAAACCATTCAAGTATAATCATCTACAAAAAGCATAAAGTATTTTTCACCATTAATAGACCTTGTTCTAGTTGGTCCACATAAATCAGTATGCACAAGCTGTAAAGGTTTTGAAGAAGAATGTTCTTTTTTCTTGAAGCTAATTTTAGTTTTTGACCACTTAAGCATTCTTTGCACACAAAATTCTCTGGCTTGTTAAGAATTGGTAAACCTATAACATTCTGATTCTTACTGATTCTAACCATATTTTCAAAGTTTATGTGTCCTAATCCTTTATGCCATAACCGGCTCTCTTCAATTTGGCCCATTAGACACATACCTTGAATATTGTCGTTGCAAGATGAGTTAAGGAGATTGTACACATTTCCTTTTGTCCTTATTCCAGCTACAACAACCTTTCCAATCTTGTTCTTAATCTCACATCCCTATGAATTAAAAAGAACATGATAACCACTATCATAGATTTTACTAACACTTAGAATATTGTGCTTGAGACCTTCCACATATACACATTATAGATAGGAGTGTCTTCATTCAAAAGAAGTGAACCTCTACCTTTAATTTAAATACCAGAATTATCATCAAACTTGACATATCCACCTACATAATCTTCAAGTTTTATAAACTTGTCCTTATTTCCAGTCATATGGTTAGAACATCCACTGTCCAAGACCCATAAGTCCTTTTTCTTGGAATGAAAAGTAGTTTGAACCAACATAGTTTGTTCAATGTTGTTGACAGTCTTAGGTTTCCAAACCTTTTTAATTTTCTGTTGTTTAGATTGCAGATCAGTTCTGCACAGTTTGATAGAATGTCCTAAAGTATTGCATTTAAAACATTTGATTTGTCTAACAAAACCATAGTATTTCCTAAGACCAAACTTGGGTATTCTAGAATTCATAAGCCTACAAGTGCTCACCTTATGACCAAATTTGTTGTAGAAAAAGCAATAACCATAGAAGAAAGAATTGACATTGTATGATGGTCTATTACCTTTAAAAAACTTAGCATGATCCTTACCATATTCTGAGTGATTTGAACCTGAATTTTTGACTTCAGAAGAGGGGTTTTGTTTTGCTTTGTTAGTTGAGCATTCACCCTTTTCAAAACCAACACCAGATTTATCTTTATACACCTTTTGTTTGCTGAGCATCTCATTCAATTTTAGAGTGCTTTCATATTTTTCAATTTCCTTCCTAAGAAGGACTACTTCTTGTTCTAGTTTTTGAATTTCATGATCTTTGCAGCTTACAGTCTCTCTAAGATAGTCTTCAGCTCTTTTAGCTTCTTCAAGTTGAGTTTTTAGAGAGATCAATTCTTGATCTGGTTTATGTTCTTGAGTAAGAACTTGTTTTTTGAGTTTTTTGACCTCTTGAAGAGCACATTTCAGCTCACTTTCAAGATCTACTTCACCTTCTTTAGTGTCAATAGTGTTAGAATCATTTTGCTAAGTAAATTCAGCCATGAACAAAGTTTCAACTTCATCAGCTGATGAGTCTTCAGACTCAATATCAGATTCATCCTTACTAAACAGACTTTTCTTCTTTTTAAAATTGAAGTTTCGTTTAGGTTTGAAAGCCTTCTTTTTAGGTTGTATTTCAGTTGTCTCGTTGTCATAGATTTGATCATCATAGGGACACTTTGCAGTAAAGTGACCTATTTTTCCACAGTTAAAACATTTAAAGGGAAGTTTTCCCTTATATTTTTCTGATCCCTTTTTAAATCTTCTAACAAAATGGGATTCTCTAGAATCAGACAACTCTGATTCACCGACATCAACTTTTTCTTTCTTTTCTTAAAAGGCGGTTCCTTTCTATTGGTGTTTTGCTTCCGGTTCTACATTTTCGCAGAAGTATTCATACGGGATCATCTAAAATTAAGCTTATCAAGAACAACCTTTTCTTCTAGGGCTGAAACCTTAGATTCCGGAAATTTGGGTAGGGACCTAACAACTTTGTGAGCCCGTCGAATTTAAAAGTAACCTCTTGACTAGACCTTTTCATTTCCATTGACAACTTCATCTACTCTTAGGAAATATTCAGCCACTTTTTCATCATCCTTCATTTTCAACTCCTCAAACTGATGTTTGAGTGTAATGATTTTTGATAGTTTGACTTTCTCATTCCCTTGATATATAGTTTCAATTTTTCTGAGCAGATTTGTGCATGACTTTAATAGTACATCTTTTAGTTCATCCCACAGATGGAATGTATTTGTTTCATACTTCTTTTCTCGTGACATCACATTTGATTGGGAGCCAAGGCATTTACATTGTAATCTTCTAAAACAATGCTCCAAACATCAACATCAAAAGAAACAAGAAAAGCTTCCATTCTTATTCTCTAGAACACATAATTTGTTCCATCAAATAACGGAGCTCTAGTTACAAAGGCACCTTATTGAGAAATTTCCAATAAAAACAAACTACAAGACCAAGATCATTCCAAGGTAATTAAACCAATCAGAGGACCCTATGCTCTGATACCAATTGCTGGAGTTAAAATGACACTAAGAGGGGGGGTGAATCAGTGTCTTAACAGATTTGACCAAATTTTTAAAAACTTCAAAACATAACATAGATTTTTTCTCAATATTACTCTGATTATTACATTCATGAGTTGAATGTAATCATTCATAAACAGAATTGAGAAAAGTAATAACTCAACAGTGAATAGAACAACAACAGCATAGTAGAACAGAAAGAACACAGAAGAACAAAGAGGCACAATATTTTTCCAAGACATCCCGATCTCACCCTAGATTGCCAAGACAGTATCAATCTCACATCGATGAGCCTTTGATAGAAATCCTTTGTGTGATGTTGCTATAACATACAATCTTCGGGGAGACCTCTTAGAGAAAAAGCTTTGACATACCAAAAAACTTTATTCACTGAGTCGCTAAGACAGGATAGATCCTATGCCGATAGAGTTCTTTTGTGTTCCATCGGCGAGACTGGAGGTCACTCGTCGAGACCTCTCGCCGAAAAACCCTAGCTCTTGCCAAAGAGACTACCTTCATGTTTTCGGTTGGTGTAACAAAATGAATTCGCTAAGACCATATAACGACACCACAACTTTCACCGATAGACTTCCACATGCATTAGTCGGTGAGACCAAGTGAAGTCACCAAGACCTCAACCCGATACCACTTAGTTTGGCCGAAGTTCTCTCAAAGAGTTGTTTGGTGAGACTCCTCCCAAAAAATAGATAAAACCTTTCGAGAACGAGTCGGTAAGACAAGAAAGACTTGCTATGACATTACTCTGAGGATGATTTCCTTTGCTGATATGCTCATTCTGAAGTGGGTTGGAGAGACATAAGGGAATTGATAAGACCTTATCCCGACGGTATTACATATGTCGATAGATAACACATTCTATCATCAAAACCAAAGACAAGTCTTGCTGAAAGCAACCTATAAGATAAATTCAATCGCCATGACATCTGAAATGTCTTGCCGATACACAACTCAGACATTTCAAAGTGGATCAGGGAGACCCTGCCATACTCATGCCGATATGTGTAAGCATGAATGAGAAACAACCAATACCTGTGATATGCAAAAGGAACCATCCTGATAAAGAAACCATCTTCCAAACTCTGTCAGTCAAATAGATAGCATTCATAACTTGAACCAGAAATATCAACAGATATCTTTCTATAATACAATAGCCAAGAGACATCAAAGAAGTGACATAAGAAATCATAAGGATCAGAGATTTTGTCATCAAGGACAAACCATAAACACAACTGAGATCCAATAGGAAGGACATGCAGAAAATAATTGTTACAAGGACATTGATGAGCTGAAACATCTTCTTCAAAAACATCTGATTGATTTTCCTTCTAGGATGTTTGCATCATCTTCTTCTCCTCATTCTTCTTCTTCTTTAGAGTAGCATGACATAGACACAACTAGTTTACATACTTCATCAGATATGAAGGGACATGCTCTTTGTGCTTCTTCAGGTATTGGATCAGGGAGATGGCTTCTAGATTTAGGAGCATCTCATCATATGGCATCTTCGCAGTCTATGTTCACTTCCTTTGAGCCTTGCACTATGTCTCCCATTTTGGTGGGAAACAACACTTACATGAGTGTTACAGGGAAGGGGTCTATTAGTTTTGGGGGCCACTCCTTTCAAGATGTCTTGTGTGTCCCTTACTTGACAAATAACCTTCTTTCCATCTATTAGATAACACATGGGGGAAATGTGAGATCTATGGAGTTCACACCTGATTCGGTTATCATTAGAGACTTGGAGAGTAGAGCAGTTATTACTACTGGGATAGTGGATCACTCATCTCGGTTGTATTCCTTCACTGATTTTTCTACTGGTGGTGCTTCTATTTCTACAGCTATTCCTCACACTTCTAGTGTGCATCATCATTCAAAGGAGAGATTTGGCTTCTTGAACATTGGATTTCTCACTTCGAATCCTATTCTTGAGCCTTCCATTCTATCTCCTCCACCTCCTGTTGCTATTGTTGTGGCTACCGATGTGGCTTCTTCTATTTCAGTATAGCAGGATCTTGTTGATCATTTGTCTCTAGAGGTTTCTATTGAGTCTTCACCTACTTTGACTTCTTCATTTGTTGAGGTCACACCTACATCTATGGAGACATCTTGGGCTACACCTATTCCACCTTCAGATATTTCTTTCATTCGGCCTCTTCTCTCTCACTTCTTTCTGAGATGTAGTTTCTTCAATTCTTTTGGAGTTACTTCATTCTGGGGGGGATCTATGGTCTCTTTCTTCCTCTCTTATGTTGGGATTCCTTTATGTATCTTTGTGATGGATGGTGTCCTTGGGGGGTCTTATGGAGTCCTCCATCTTTCATCACTTTAGTTTTTCATTCTATTTTGGGGAGGAGTTTTGTTCCCATGTGGTTTTCTCCTTTACCACGTTTGATTTAGTTTGCATTGCATTTGTAAATGAGTACCTGATCAGGCCTTGTTGTGGGACTCATATTTGCATAATAATTTGCTTCTCCTAAGTTGCACTTATGAGTCTCCATTTTTCATCACGGTCATTATTTGCATTCCTTGGGGAGGTTGCATTCCCTTGGGGTGTTTGGTTCTCCTTTTTCATCATATGTAGATTAATTGCTAATAAATGAGTTTAAGTGATCAGGCCTATGTAGCGTGTGGATCAATAATTGGTGAGGATTGCACTTATGGAGTGTTTAAGAACCACCGATTTGTGAAGCACATAGTTGGATTAATGCTAAAACATTCCTAATTTTTGTGATCATGATGATTTCTTAAATTTATGATTAGATATTGTTATGGTGAATGATAAATACAGGATTTTGATCATGAAATTTTAGCAAAATCCTTAGTAGTTTATTTTTCAAAGATTTTGAGAATTTTCTATTGTCACTACTTTGAGTTTTTAATAATTACTATAAAATTTTGCTTTGAAATTTAAATCAAAGAGGTAACAAAGTTTCTACAGAATATTTTCAACAAAATATTTGACAGAGAAGTACAAAACTTCAATCAAAAGGGAAATAACAAGCATCTTTTTATTTTAAAGTTAACAAAACTTTAAAAATTAAATCTTTAACAAAAAATCTTTTCAAATCAAATACAATAACTTCTATTTGTAGCTTTGAAAAATTGACAGTTGAAAATGATTAAAGTGATGGAAGATTCTAGTAGTGAACTGTGCTTGCATATACAGACTAGATAGCAAATGATAATAGAAAATAAGATGATTATAAAATATTATAAAGTGCTTCTTTACTTGAATTGTGACAGGTTTGAAATAATTGTTATACAATATTATATTGAGCCATATGTCCTGTGAAACTTGGAGTCGGTGTTGTACCTGATGATGCAATAGAATATAACACACATGTATATAATCTCAAATTCAAACAATGTGTGTGACACTCCTCCAATTTGTTATGTTTTCTTGATAGTTTAAATACTTTGTTAGACTATGTTTTATGTTGTGGTTATTCTATCGATGAAAGTGAAGAGATGATAGACTTTATTGATGTGATGATACATTATATGCATGATGATTATGTTAATATGCTTTATGTTTGCATAGATGCTTAGTTTTGATGATATTGCTATATTTTCTTATCGTAGTTTAATTGATATATTATCTCATCAGTTGATGTGACATTGTATTGGTGAAGAAAATGGTATTGTATCACTCGCTTGCGAGTACCCTGTGACTTTCGTGATTCTTTCTTCACGGTGTGTATAAATTACTATCTGTATACATGTGTGACGCAGATTTTTTTGTAAGGATTGCAGATACAAGACATTAGCTTCACCTAGTTTCACAGGTCTAAGCGTGTCCACTACTCAACAGTAATATTGGGAGATAGTAACAGATTACCTAGTCATACCTTTACCCTAGTACAGTGTGTCATCAGTTTAAGTTTGATCTTAGTTTTATCATTGTTGTTCTACGTATTTTATTATTGTAAAAATTTAATTTGGTAGATTAAATGTCTATTTAATTTAAATATTTAATTAAATGAATTATTATTGTGAGGGCTTTAAAATAAATATAATGAATTTAAGGTTATGTTGTTGAGTAAATTTTATTATTAAAATAAACGGTAATTAAATAAATAAGAATATTTAAATTGGTTTCAATTAGTAAATTGTTTTATTATATTTAAATGCATGTGAATGAAAAATATCTAAATTGTTGAGGGAAAAGATATTTTGTTTAAGATAACTGGGAGTTAGAAATTTGTTATCTAATTATTGAAAATTCATTCATGGATGTGATTTTTGGGAAAAGTAAAGAAAGTTGTTTCACAGAAAAAGTTTTGTATGGATTGTGGAAAATTGGTGAGGAAATTGTGGATTTCTCTAAGGAAATTGTTTTAGAATTATTTTGTTGTAGAATTCTTAACTGTGTTTTTGGTTGTGTCTTCTAGAAGGAGGCAATTGCATTGAAGAAAGCTTTGGCTACATTAAGAACTAAAATTACAGAGAAGATCGACAACATTTTCTTGAAGCAACATTCTTCTGTAACAGGTTCTTTACTGTTTTTGTGAAATTTGAAATTGAAAATTTATTTTATTATTGTAATGCAAATTGGAAATGTTTAGGAAAGAATTTTTCATTACTGTAAACTTTTGTTTTTTTAAATATTGCCGTGAAAATTGAACCTCTGTAAAAGAAAACATATTTAGATCATTTGTTTAAATTGATTATTTAAAATAGATTTATACAGGAGGAAATTATAGTGGAATTATTGAACCTCAGTTGAATTTAAATAAAAACTTAGAAACATCTTCTTGTGAAAATAAAATTTATTCTTCTGTACAAAATGGTAAATTATCGTTGAAGATTTAGATCCTTGTAGAAATAATTTTTAACACAATAGAAAATTTAAAAGAAAGTATTTGAGGAATTAGAAAACCTCTGTAGGATTGAAAATGAAATCTTCTAAGAAAACTGAAATAATAAAATATAATTATTTGTGCAAATTATTTCATTTTTATATATATTTGTTTTAATAATATGTAATAGTTTAATATTGAGAATAATAATAAATAAATTGGAGTTTAATAAATAATATGTAGGTTTTAAATATTTTAGTTGTTCTCATATTTGAATTTCATGAAGAAATGTTTTATGTGGTTTTCGACAATATCGTCAAATGGCCTTAGAGGTAAGGATTACAAAAATAGGGTATCATTAAATAATCCACTTTTTTTTTTATCTAGAAATTACTTATACTCTTATATCTGACCACAATCTTTCTCGAGATTGCTCGATGATAAGTGTGATGTCACACACATAACCGTGCGACAAAAAAAAAAAACCCAACCTCCTCGCCCTCAAGCATCGTGTCATTGCATGGAAAATGTCATCTAATACACCCTCATGTCGTACATGGTTTGCGGATCGATAGCAAATTTACGAGCATGTGTAACAAAAAAAATAATAATAATAATAAAAAATAAAAAAAAATAAAAAAAATTAGTTGTGTTTTTGCCCTAATGTAAAATATGGGCATTACGGTGTTGGTGTAATTAATTATTTAATTACACTTTAGCATAAGTTTACTTATGATATTTTATTTCCTAGGATATTTATTATTTAATTTTTATCTTATTGAGTTGTCTTTTTTCTCAAAATAAGATTAAGGTTGTATTTTCCTAATTTATTGCATCATTGCCTTTTCGAAGGCTTTTGTATTATTTGTAAAACAATTCATTCAATAATCAATCATTCTGATTTTTGCTTGTGCATTGGCTCTGAGGGTTTACAGAACTTCTATTATTTTTTTTCTAAATATCTTTGCATGTGATAGATGATTGCTTGCAAGTGATTCTTGGGGACTGTGAAGTTGGTTTTTCAACTTCTACACAATAGACATCACAACCTGTTCATAAAACTAGGTGTCTAATCTGAATAAAACTATGTCCACTACCCTAGTTTATTCAAAATATAAAACCATCATAAAAATCAACTCCCTCAAGAAGAAACAATATCTAGAAGACTTATTAACCTGTATAATCCCCAATATGCCCAATAAGAGTAAAAACAACTTAAAGCAATTCAGGCGTAATAAAAATCTAATGTTAGTATTTAGTAAATCCAATCAAATCAATAATATGTAGTATGAAATTAATCAACTAAAATATAATTCATTTTTCAATCCATATGGAAATTAAAACTAATATATAACTCCAATTCCACACTCGTGCTTTATAATGAATTTTTTTATTTCTTTATATAATACAATTCATTATAAAAATGTCTATTTATGATTTTCATTCACTTAATCAACAATATATTGCACATTTAAATAAATTCACTTTAAATCATTATAATTGAATATTTATTTAAATATATATATATTTTTTATTTGTCCAAAATAAATCTATATTACTAAATTTTAAACACAATTATAAATTTATATAAGTATAATATATATATTATATAGATAACCTATATTATAATAATATATATTAGACATATAAAACATACATATTATAATTATAATTTTCAATAAAAATAAAACAAATTTAAATTTAATATAAACAAAGGGCAGAGGTTGGCTGCCTACATAAACAAACCCCTCCATGGGCGCGACTGTGCAGGCAGCGCCGACTCTGCTTGTGAAGGAAGCGTTGGGTGTTGCCCTCACTGTTGGATCCCTTATGGGGGATGGTTGTGGGGGGGTAGCCCCTTGCGCCTCCCTAAAAAGTCATTTTTTTTTAATTTATTTTTTTAATAAATTCCTGTTCTATTTCGCCCATACGACGATTTCTAGAAAATTTATCTTTAATAAAAATCTCTCTGTGCATTTTTCATGATTTCAAAAGTATATATATTTAATGAAACTACATATATATGTATATATATTCTCAAATATATATATATAAACAATAGATCAGAAAAATTGCTTAGGAAGAGCAAATTTTAAGTAAGAATTTTCTACAGGAAAATTTTAATCAAATAATATAGAGGTTTCAATTTCTCAATTTGACAGTGTTTTCAATTTTCGTAATAGAAGATTTAGTTCACAATCTAAATTCTCAAAATATTTTCTACATGAAATATTTAACAAAGCTTACCACAGAGGTTTTTGTTTCCTCAAATTAACCAGTGAGTTTCATTTACAAATCTACAAAGATTTTCTTTTTTTTCCTTTTGAGAATTTTCTATTGTTTAACAATAACCTTCTGTGTTTCTCTATGATTTTACTATAAAATTTTGCTTTGAAATTTAACACAAAGAGGTAACAAATTTTCTATAGAATATTTTCAACAAAAATTTACAGAGAAGTACAGAAACTTCAATCAAAATTTCTTCTACAAGCAATCTTTTTATTTTACAAATTTAACAAAATTTCTACAAAATTAAATCTTTATACAAAAAATCTTTTCAAATCACAATACAACTAACTAAATAGCAAAGAACCTGTTTTCCTGTAGCTTTGAAAAATTGATAGTTGAAGAAAAGCTTTGCCTGCTGCGTGCAACTTCCAAAGCCCTTTTCAAATCTCCACTTTCAAAAGGATGCAAATTATTGAACCATAAATAATCCTGAGATCTTCTTCCAGAATTTTAAAATCAAAACCCCAAGAAAATAAACTAACAATTTTTCCAGCAATTCTCTATTTTTTTTCTTTCCCGTTAAGTGCCTTCTTCTCTTTCCCTATTGTGGAAATATTCTCTCCGAAAAAATACTCAACAACAATTTGTATTTAATTTTACTCACACACAAAAAATCAAAAATATCTTCTAACAAACTTAGAGATATTTTCTTTTAACAATTTTAAAGAATTATTCTGATTTATAGAATTTAAAATTTCAAAAACTAATTTCAATTTTTAATACATACTTAAAATTCCAATTCTCACAAACACATTTAAACTAAATTTAATCTATTCACTCAATAATAAGAAATTTAATCAATTAATTTATTTATTTAATAAAATAGCTTTAATCACAATGATTAAATTATCTTACCAAATAAACTAACTTAATTAATAAAATAAAACAAGATGCCTTTATCTACAGTATTTAAAATTAATTAAATAAGAACTAATTATAAAGAACATTAATCTAACATTAAATTCACAAAACAAACCTTGATAACAAATAACAAGGAAAACTTAGATGTGACAACCAAACATACTAGACCTAAACTGACGACATACTGTGACTAGGTTTGAGGCTAGACTAGGAAAAACCTTGTTACTATCTCCCAATCAACATTACTATTGAGCCTAGATATGCTCAGAACTGTGAAACTAGGTGGAGTCGGTGTCATGTACCTGCAATCCTGCAATCAGACATATAACACACATGTATATAATCCATAATTCAAACACACTGTGTGTGACACTCCTCCAATTTGTTATGTTTTCTTGATAGTTTAAATACTTTGTTAGACTATGTTTTATGTTGTGGTTATTCTATCGATGAAAGTGAAGAGATGATAGACTTTATTGATGTGATGATACATTATATGCATGATGATTATGTTAATATGCTTTATGTTTGCATAGATGCTTAGTTTTGATGATATTGCTATATTTTCTTATCGTAGTTTAATTGATATATTATCTCATCAGTTGATGTGACATTGTATTGGTGAAGAAAATGGTATTGTATCACTCGCTTGCGAGTACCCTGTGACTTTCGTGATTCTTTCTTCACGGTGTGTATAAATTACTATCTGTATACATGTGTGACACTTGTTTTTTTGCAGGATTGCAGATACAAGACATTAGCTTCACCTAGTTTCACAGGTCTAAGCGTGTCCACTACTCAACAGTAATATTGGGAGATAGTAACAGATTACCTAGTCATACCTTTACCCTAGTACAGTGTGTCATCAGTTTAAGTTTGATCTTAGTTTTATCATTGTTGTTCTACGTATTTTATTATTGTAAAAATTTAATTTGGTAGATTAAATGTCTATTTAATTTAAATATTTAATTAAATGAATTATTATTGTGAGGGCTTTAAAATAAATAAATAAATTTAATTTGGTTATGTTGTTGAGTAAATTTTATTATTAAAATAAACGGTAATTAAATAAATAAGAATATTTAAATTGGTTTCAATTAGTAAATTGTTTTATTATATTTAAATGCATGTGAATGAAAAATATCTAAATTGTTGAGGGAAAAGATATTTTGTTTAAGATAACTGGGAGTTAGAAATTTGTTATCTAATTATTGAAAATTCATTCATGGATGTGATTTTTGGGAAAAGTAAAGAAAGTTGTTTCACAGAAAAAGTTTTGTATGGATTGTGGAAAATTGGTGAGGAAATTGTGGATTTCTCTAAGGAAATTGTTTTAGAATTATTTTGTTGTAGAATTCTTAACTGTGTTTTTGGTTGTGTCTTCTGTGTTTTTGGTTGTGTCTTCTAGAAGGAGGCAATTGCATTGAAGAAAGCTTTGGCTACATTAAGAACTGAAATTACAGAGAAGATCGACAACATTTTCTTGAGGCAACATTCTTCTGTAACAAGTTCTTTACTGTTTTTGTGAAATTTAAAATTGAAAAGTTATTTTATTATTGTAATGCAAATTAGAAATGTTTAGGAAAGAATTTTTCATTATTGTAAACTTTTGTTTTTTTAAATATTGCCATGAAAATTGAACCTCTGTAAAAGAAAACATATTTAGATCATTTGTTTAAATTGATTATTTAAAATAGATTTATACAGGAGGAAATTATAGTGGAATTATTGAACCTCAGTTGAATTTAAATAAAAACTTAGAAACCTCTTCCTGTGAAAATAAAATTTATTCTTCTGTACAAAATGGTAAATTATCGTTGAAGATTTAGATCCTTGTAGAAATAATTTTTAACACAATAGAAAATTTAAAAGAAAGTATTTGAGGAATTAGAAAACCTCTGTAGGATTGAAAATGAAATCTTCTGAGAAAACTGAAATAATTGGAAACCTCTGGTAATTTAAAAATAAAAAAAGTAGTGAGAGTGCATCACTAAATTAATCATAACTCAAAATTTATGAGCTGGGTAGGGTTGAATGGTTTATATGTTTTAGACGACTTGATTACGCACCTTCAATAAACTTTTTAGAGAAACATAGATCCGAAATCAAAAGTTATTAAAGTCGCAACACACTAGTTTTATGATTAGGATTGTTTAAAAATTGTAAATTTATATTTATATATTTATTTATTTGTTTAAAAATATATATTAGAAAAATTGGATATAATTTTAGAATATTTAAATATAAATATATTTAAATGTATTTTTAAATAGGTGCATGCACATGTACAATTAGATATTTTAAAATGAACATTGAAAAATAATAATTAGATTATGTAATTAGAAAATATATATATATTTATTTTTAAAAAATATTTATTTAAATGAATATTATATTGTTAATTAATGCATGCAATGCACAAGTAGGTGTTTTATAATAAACTAATTTTAATAGAATGATTGAATATTTAATTAAGGAAATTGAGTTAAATATTAAGAGCAGTTGGGATTTGGAAGTGAAATATTTAATTATTTTATTGTTAGTTTATTAAATTGAAATAGTGTTTTGGATGATGTATTTTAATATGCAAGAATTGATTGTAATGGATTTAGGAAATCTAAAGGATAGTATTTATTATTTTCTTGAATTGTATTTGAAAAGCACGTAATTCTCTAATTGTGTACTAGGGGGAAGTAATAGTCATTATGTGAATCTGAGTCTTCCAGAGTTGTAATTGTGAAAGGGTTGTGGTAACTTTACTTCACCCTTTGAGTTTCTTGGGTAGTGCACATATTGGGTTTCTGTATTGGACATCCGTCGAGATGTGTTACCTTTTGAGGTGTATTGGTTATTGTTATCAGTTCTTAGTCCACTGTCTACCCTTGGCATGTAGTTTGAGTTATGTGTTGTCGATAGGGGAGTGGCTTTCAGCGAGGGACGAGACACAAAGTGGTCCCAGGACAACTCGTGTGGCAGTCAGTATAATCAAGTGGGAATTAAATAATCTATTAGCTTAACACATATAAAAGATATTTAGCCCCGCTCATTGGCTCAAGGGATTGTATGAGACTTAAGATTAGTCAGGAAGGACTAGAATAGCAAGATCATTATCTTCTCTTATTGAAAGATAACCGATTCCGCACTGGTGTGCATGTAGGGCCAAAATTGTAAGAGGTTACCAGGATAACCCTAGAGGGGGGTCGAGACCTAGGAAGATCTCCTTTGGATAACCAATGCAACCTTTGTGATGACACTCCTCCTATGTCAACAATCAGTTTACTGTATTGTGTTGGTAATTGATTTTGTGATTTTGGAAACAATGTGACCCTAGTTCTTGTTTATCTATTATGTGAGTATTTTTGTATATTGCTTGTGTCTTAAGGTAATAGGTTGTCTTAGTTTCTTGTTACTATCTCCTATCATGGGGGTTGGGCTTACGGGTACCAAATGGTTGGGTGGCGTGCATCTTACACTGTTGAGTTTCTCTTCTTGTTCGTGATGGCGAGATCTTCTTGTTCAAGGAGCTCATGTGGTTCTTCAGAGTTGTTCTTCTCCTTCTTCATTGTAACTATGGTTCATTATGTATAATTGTAATACCTCATTTGTATCGAGGTGAACCTTTGTGATGTAATTTTAATAATATTTATGATCTATTCATTATTAGATTTAATAGTGTTGTATATGTGGAAATATGTTCAATACATTTCTTTGTGTTAAATTTATCTTGTAATGGTTTAATGCTTTGTTGTAAGTTGTATCTTGAGTTTAAAATTCATATGCTATGGTTGGTTAAATTTTATAAGTAATGGTGTTCACATGTAGACACGTTGCATAGCCTAGATGATGTATGTGGTTAGAGTAGGATACTTTGCTAGTCTTGTTTTAACTTTAAGAAGAAAAAAATTAGTTGTGCTTCCACATTATTACATCGTCCTCTAGGTTGCGGGATGGAGTTTTACACCATGAAGAGAAAATCACTGAAATCATAGGGCACTCAGAAATGAGTGATGCAACTCCTTTCTCCTCACCAATACAATATCACATTGAACTGACAAAATAAATATCAATTTAAATTACCATGAGCATATATAGCAATATCATCTCAAGTAAACAACTATGCTAACATAAAACATGTCAGAAATAATCCCCACCAAATAGTGTATCATCACATCATAAAATAAATCCACCATCGCTCTACTATCAACGATCAAATACATCAAAACAAAGTATCAAGGTCTATCAAAGTGAGACATATTGTCGAAAAACATAATCAAAATGGAGGGGTACTACAACAAGTGTTGAGGTTTCAGCGATATGGGAGGATGCAACACGTAGTAGAGAGACTTACCCATATTTATTTAGTGGCTTCCTAGAGTAAGCCATGTTCTAGGGGGGCATGTAATAGCCCTCGTGTTGTTTATACTCTTTTGTGTCGATTTTGTACTTGGTTTGTGATGGTGATTAGCTCACCGGATTGGTTGTGTGTGGATTTATAGTTTGGTTGGTTTGCTGCACTTGACATTACTTATTATGCTTGATGATACATTACGTGGTGATTATGTTATTTGGTTATGTTATGGTTTTCTTTAATAATATAAGTGGTGATGTTTTGATTCTATGATGCTATGGATTCTTATGTGTTTGCTAGTGAGTCTTGGTGAAAGGGCAGAGTGGCATCACTTGCTCATGAGTGCCCTGCTACTCCGCAATTACCTTTCACGATGTGTCTACAATGGATATTTACATGCTACATGACATTTGTTTCTATGCAGGATGCAGGTACTGGACACCAACTCCACCTGTTTGACAAGTTTGAGCGTGTCTCATAAACCCAATGGGTATGATGTTAAAAAGGGAGATTATAAGGAAGTGTCCTCGTCCCAAGTCCGTCACCTCATTGTGAGTCTTACGGTGTCATGGTCTTGACCTTGTATTTGTTTCAATATTGGTTGTTATTGATTATTTATTTATTTTTCAATAGTTGTTATTTAATTAATTTTTATTTTATGTGTGATTAATTAATGTTATTTAGTTGATATAATTATTTGTAGGTAATTGTAGTTAAAGTTAATTAATTAAATTTTCTTGCTTGAGTGTATAGTTTAAATAAAAATAATAGATGCTATAATGTGAATTAGAATTTTAAATTTGCATAAGGTAAGTGGTATTGATTTTTAAATTTTTAAATTAATTAAATAAAATATAATGCTTTATTATTATCAAAAGAAAATAAATAAATAAAAATTAGTTAAATTATAATTAGAGTATTTACGGAAGTGAGTGGGAATTGAATAAAAAATTCTTGTTTAAAAGTATTCTCAGAAGTTACTTCACAGAAAGAAAATTGGCTATAGAATTGTTTTCAGGTTTTAGGGGTTTCAGGTTAAAAATTGGAAGAGGTTTCTTGGAATTTATTTTTGGTCTTACATTTTGCATCTTGTTGGAAGTGAAGATTCAGGAAAGGGCTTAGAAGTTGAACTCTGAAGGTGAAGCTTTGCTCCAACCCTCGTTCTTTCAAGCTTTAGGAAAATAGGTTCCTTTACTATTTGTTTAATTATTCTGTTGTTTTGAAAAGATTGTGTGTATAAATTTTATTCTATAGAAAATTTGTTGGATGCTTTTGTGTAGAAAATTTTGTTAAAAGTTCTTCTGTAGAAAGATTTTGTTGATGGCTTCTGAAGATTCACCGAGTTTATTTTGTTGCCTCTCTAGAAAACTTTATAGTGAAATCAGAGAACCTCGTAAAAGGTTATTTTTAAAACAATAGAAAATCATAAAGGAAAAATGATAGAGATATTTTGAGACCTTAAGTTTTGGCTTGAAAACCTTCCTATTAAAATTAGGAAAAACCCATATCCAATTTTCCTATAGATGAATATGATTTAAGTTTATTTCTCCAAATTAACTTATGATGCAGGAGCATCTAGTGGTGTAAGGGCAATCTTGCATCACCCAAAAATAATTAAATTTCAAGTTTCTCATTTTCTAGATATTTTTACATTTTTGGATACCCTTTTTGTCATAATGAAATTCTCAATTTATGGTTTTTATTTTCCATTCATGGGTTGAAAGATATTGCAGTTTTAGTTTCCTAGATTTGCATCTGAAAATCTTTTGAGTTAGATTCGAGGCACTTAGAGTTCCCAAAACAGCCCCGAAACTTGTTGAAATTGGCATAGCTAATTTTGAGCATGTTATTGACTTTGAGACCTTTCCAACGGTTCAAATGGTTTGTGAATCGGAGTCCCGAATCAAAAGTTATGGCCCCGGGAAGTTGGCGCACTTTCTAGAAGATACAATTGCAAATGTTCTTTTGAAATTTGAACTTCAAGTTGTAATTTTTCGCGCCAAACCGCCTAAACTCAAATTTGAATTTTTTTTGGCTCCAAACTAAATAGGAGCTCTATTTATGGGTGAGTTTCTAATTTTTAGGGTAGCTTTTTGGGGACAAGCTCGCATATAGTGAAAGGGTTATTCTGTAGCTTTTTGTAACTTACATGTGTTGTAGAACTTGGGGATTTGAGATACTCTGCATGTAAGAAGCTCCATTTTCTGAATAATAAAATTATTCTCTTATTTTTGGGTTATTTTCTAAGTCTCAGTCTACGCCGTCATCAAGTGGTATCAGAGCAGGGTTTTCTTGAGTGTGTGGACAGATTGTCGATCATGAGGCGGTTCACACCAGGACCGTGGTTGTGGGTCGAGGTCAAGAAAGATTCCTCCAAGAGTGATGCCTAGTATGCATGGTGGTGCCAGAGGTGGTCGAGGTGGCAGAAATGTTGGTGGAAGAGATGCATTGGCAACCCTCTAGAGACATATTGATGCATTACAAGAGCAGTTGAAAAGAGGGTTAAACCCGAGGGAGGAAAGTGAGGATGAAGGAGAGGAAGAAGGTTCAAATGTAGAAGAGGAAGAAAAAGAAATTTTTCAAGACCAAATGTGGCTAATAAGGACCATTTCGAAGATCGAAAAAAGACCCAGAGCAGAAGTCCCTAGTTATTATGAAAGTCTGAACCTGAAAGAGTTGATGAGGAGGCCCGATCTGAATATTCAGATGATGCTGAAAGGGGAGAAGCCCTAGTGATTAGGAGAGCCCTGGTGACTGAGAAAAATGAACTAGAATAGAGGAAGAATTTGTTTCACACAAAGTGCAAGTGTGAAGGAAAATGTTGTGATGTCATTATTGATGGTGGGAGCACTGATAATTTGTTGTCAGAGGAGATGGTCACAAAGTTGAAGCTGAAGAGGGAAAGGCACCCGCATCCGTATTTGATTGTCTTTTTGTAGAAAGACCACAAAGTTTTGGTCAATGAGAAATACCTAGTAAAGTTCAAGATCAAGAGCTACCATGATGAGGTACTCTGTGATATCATCCCCATGGATGCATGTCACATGTTGTTGGGGAGACCATGGCAGTTGAATAGGCGAGCTATATATGATGGCCATGCAAACACTTATTCCTTGACAAATGATGGGGTTCATCACAAGTTGAAACCCCTGAAGGAGACCAAAGAAAAGGTATGTAGTAGTGCTAGAATTTGTTATGTAGATGGAAGAAAATTTTTAGAAGGTATGAAGCATGAGCGTGTGTGTTATGCATTGATTCCTAGAGTGAGTAAGAAGGATAGTGAGAAGGTTCCAAAAGAAGTTTTTAGGATGTTGGATGAGTTTCAGGATATTGTTTCTGATAATGTACCTAAGATTTTACCACCAATAAGAAAGATCAGTCATCAGATTGACTTGATTCCTGGAGCTAGTTTTCCAAATAAGGCAGCTCATATAATGACTAGCAGAAAATGAGGAGTTGAATAGACAAGTTCAAGAGTTGTTGAGAAAGGGTTTGATACGGGAGAGTTTGATTCAATGTGCAGTACCTGCAGTACTAGCACCAAAGAAGGATGGCGAGTGGAGGATGTGTACAAATTCTTGAGCCATAAACAAGATAACAATCAAGTATGATTTCCCGCATTACCAAGGATGGATGACCCTAATGGTGTTTGAGTGGAGCTTCGGTACTTCCACCGAATTGATCTGAAGAGTGGATATCTCAAATCTAGATTTGAGAGGGGGATGAATGGAAGACTACCTTCAAGACCAAAGAGGGCTTGTATGAGTGGTTAGTCATGCCTTTTGGGCTAACCAATGCACCAAGCACACTCATGCGGCTCATGAACGAGGTACTAAAAAGAATTTTTGGGAATTTTGTTATTGTGTATTTAGATGATATTTTGATTTTCAGTAAGACATTGGATGAGCATCTGATGCATATTCAGAGAGCCTTTGAGAAGTTAAGAGAAGAGAAACTGTTGATTAATCTGAAGAAGTGCAATTTTGTGAAAAGGGAGTTAGTGTACTTGGGGTTTGTTGTCTCAGCAGAAGGTCTCAAGATGGACCCAGAGAAGGTGAAGGCTATTTTGGAATGGCCTACCCCAAGAACTACTATCGAGTTGAGATCTTTCCATGGTTTGGCTAGTTTTTCTAGAAAGTTCATTAGAAACTTCAGTAGTATTTGTGGACCCCTGACTGAAACAATGAGAGGGGACAGAAAAGAATTCAAGTGGAGCATTGGAGCAGAAAAAAATTTTGAACTATTGAAGCAAAAGGTGACAGAGCAACCTATTCTCTCCCTCCCAGATTTCAACAAGGTGTTTCAGGTGGATTGTAATGCCAGTGGTTGTGTGGCCACTGGAGCAGTGTTGAGCCAAGAAGGTAAGCCCATTGCCTATTTCAGTGAAAAGTTAAATGATGCCAAGAGAAAGTATTTTGTATATGATCATGAATTTTATTCAATAGTTCAAGCATTAAAGAAATGGAGACATTATTTGTTGCTAAAGGAATTTTTCCTATATACTGATCATCAGGCCTTGAAGTACCTAAATAGTCAGGGAAAATTAAATCAGAGGCATATGAAATGGGTAGATTTTTTGCATAGTTATACCTTTGTTTTGAAACATAGGAATGGGAAGTCAAATAGGGTTGTAGATGCCTTAATTAGGAGGCATACATTGATGACAAAGATGTAGATTGAAGTGGTTGAGTTAATGAACTCAAGACACTGTATGCAGAAGATCCTGATTTTGTAGAGGCATGGAAAGCTTGCAAGGAACCTGTTATAGTGGACAGGACAAGGTGGCTGGATTTCATAATCTAGGATGGCATGTTATTTAAGGGAATTCAATTGTGTATCCCAAGGAGTTCCATGAGGGAGAACCTGATAAAGGAGAAGCATAGTGGAGGAATGACAGGATATTTTGGTCGGGATAAGACCATTGCCATTATTAGTGAGCATTATTATTGGCCTTAGTTGTCACAGGATGTGAAGAAGTTTGTACAAAGTTGGAGGGTATGTCAAATGGCTAAAGGAGTGAGCCAAAATATAGGCTTATATCAGCCCTTACCTATACCAAAGAGGCCATGGGAGGATATAAGTATGGACTTTGTTCTTGGTTTGCCAAGGACACAAAAAGGGAATGATTCAGTCTTTGTGGTGGTTGATAGGTTTTCAAAGATGGCACATTTCATTCCATGTCAGAAGACCCATGATGCAATCCACATTGCTGACTTGTTCTTCAAAGAAGTGGTGAGGCTACATGGTCTACCAAAGAGTATTGTTTTAGATCATGACACCAAATTTGTGGGGTACTTTTGGAGGACCTTGTGGAAGAAGCTGAGGATAGAGTTGAAGTTTAGTTCTGCACACCATCCACAAACAGATGGGCAGACAAAGGTTGTTAACAAGAGTTTGGGTAACTTACTGAGATGTTTGGTAGGAGATAAACCCAAGGGATGGGACTTGATCTTACCCCAGGTAGAATTTTCTTACAACAATTCTGTCAACAAAAGTACTGGTAGATCACCATTCCAGATTGTGTATGGAGGTAGCCCCAGAATAGCTCCAGAATTGAGGAAGATGGAACAAGAGAAGAAAATAAGTGCTGAAGCTAAAGATTTTGCAAAGCACATCAAGAATATACATGAGAAGGTACGAGAACACATTAATAAGATGAATATGCAATATAAGGCTAAGGCAAATCAGAAAAGGAGGAATAAGAAGTTTCAGATTGGCGATGAAGTAATGGTCCACTTGAGGAAAGAAAGGTTTCCCATGGGAACCTATAACAAATTGAAGATGAAGTAATTTGGTCCTTGTAAGAATTTGAAGAAGCATGATTCAGGGAATGCATATGAGGTAGAGTTGCATGATGGAATCAACATTTCCCCTGTGTTCAACATTTTAGATTTGATAGAGTATCATGAAGGTGGAATGGAGGAAGCACCAACAATAGGGTAGTATGACATTTTAGCACCTACTTTAGAAAGGGAGGAGATTGAAGCAATCTTGAATAGTCGTGTGGGAAGGAGTACCAGAAATAGGCAGTATTAAGAATATCTGGTGAAATGGAGAGGAAGGCCTGTGGAAGATTCATCCTATCTATATAAGGCAGCGATTGACCAGTTGGGTTTTCTTCAACCATCTGAGACGTGATGAGGTCACTTCTCAAATTACCCTGGGTGTCTGATGCAGAAGCATCCAGTGGTGTAAGGGCAAGCTTGCATCACCCAAAAATAGTTAAATTTCAAGTTTCTCAGTTTTTAGATGTTTTTATA
This sequence comes from Sequoia sempervirens, assembly GCA_007258455.2. NCBI lineage: Eukaryota > Viridiplantae > Streptophyta > Pinopsida > Cupressales > Cupressaceae > Sequoia > Sequoia sempervirens. Next base: position 157,697 of record VDFB02083905.1, read on the forward strand.
TTTTTGGATACCCTCTTTATCATAATTAAATTCCCAATTTATTGTTTTTATTTTCTATTCTTGGGTTGAAAGATATTGCAGTTTTAGTTTCCTAGATTTGTACCTAAAATTTTTTTGAGTTAGATTTGAGGCACTTAGATTTCCTAAAAAGGCCTTGAAACTTGCCAAAATTTGCATATCCAATTTTAAGCCCGTTATTGACTTCAAGACCTTTCCAATGGTTCAAACGGTTTGCAAATCAGATTCCCGGATCAAAAGTTATGGCCCTGGGAAGTTGGCGCACTTTCTAGAAGATACAATTGCAACTGTTCTTTTGAAATTTAAACTTCAAGTTGTAATTTTCGGCGCCAAACCGCCTAAACTCAAATTTGAATATTTTTTTGGCTCCAAACTAAAGAGGAGCTCTATTTATGGGCGAGTTTCTAATTCTTGGGGTAGTTTTTTGGGGACAAGCTCGCATATTGTGAAAGGGTTATTCTGTAGCTTTCTGTAACTTGCATGTGTTGTAGAACTTGGGGATTTGAGATCCTCTGCATGTAAGAAGCTCCATTTTATGAATAATAAAATTATTCTCTTATTTGTGGGTTATTTTCTAAGTCTTGGGCTACGCCCTCATCAACTTATTTGTCTAGAAAAAAATTTAAAAAATAAAAATAAAATTAACTCTATGAAAATTTTTTTCCCTGCAGAAAATCTGGAAGTAAATTTTTCTAGACAATACAGATTGTTTGAGAATATATATTAAAAAAATATATTAAGAAAAAAATAAAAGTAAATAATAATAATAAACATATTTAGGTGGGGCGAGGGGGGGTCAACTGTTGTCGTACCTCCCCACTCCCATGGTGTTATGCAACCTTGGTGGGGATGCAGCCTCCCCACATAGGGAGGTACGCGCCTCCGACTACATCATTTTGTTCTATAAAAAAAATATTTAGAAACAATCATTTTTTATTTAATATTTAAAGATTTAAATTTATTAAATTTAATTCAATTTAAATTTGTTATTTTATATTAATGAATATATATATATATATATATATATATATATATATATATATATATATATATATATATATATATGATGATGATATTATATGTATATGTATATATATATGGATTATAATTATATTGGATTGGTTTTATGATGTTGAATTTGAAGTGGAGGATCGAGTTATTTGTAATGATTTCATGTTGTTATTGGACAAATTGAAAGAAAATATTTTATCAAATCAAATCGAGTGATCTTAATAAAAGAAATAGTTTGAGTTAATTGATAGCACAGTGGATATCGTGCAATGAGTTATCTTAAAATGTGATTGTTAAGTATAGTAAATTTGCATTCTTAAACAAAATCTTGATGTTGAATAACTATTTAATTCTTTGATTTTCTTTAAGTTCTTTATTGATTTTCTTGAGTTCAGTTATAAACATGTGGGGGCCCTTAAATTAGTTTTTTTTTCTATGGATGTTAAGGTTATTATTTAAAACTTCTAGAGGCATGGGAAAATGGTGGCTTATTATATGACCTTTTGATTTGATACTTGTCTCTATTTTGATTTTAGTTGTTATTTTGTGTTTATTTATTTGGGTTGTACCATTTTTATGGGAGTTGATTTACATGACCTTTAACGAGATGGTTTTGTCTCGCAATTGTCCTATTTTGTAGTGTAACGTTCTTGTTGGGAAAACCCCTTGGAATTTTTGTTATGTTTTTGGTTTCTAGGGAGAGTGGCTCTATGTGGGCGTCGACACACAAAGGGGTTGTCAGGATAACCCACGTTGGAGTTTGAGTAATAAGTGATAACCTAATTAATTAATTAGGACGTGGGTAGTTAAACATTAACAAGGTAATTGTGGATGCCTCGACCACCTATTAGAGTTTACATAGACTAAAGGTGGTCTGAGAAGGCCGTGGTTGGAAAGATCGTTGCCTTGTTTCCATGAGGTTAATGGTTCCGCATGAGTCACCTTATGGGGCCGGTGACTAGAGAGGCTATCATGATAACCATAGATGGGGGTCGATGCCTAGAGATAGGCAGTCAGGATAACCCATGTAGGACTATGCGATGACACTCTCCTCTAGCTTCCCCTTGAATTTTATTTTGTGGCTAACCTCTAGAAGTGGTCTTTTGATGTTATGTTTCCCTTTATGTGTGCTCTAGCTTTTCATGTTTTGTAGTTTAGTCTTGTGTATTTGTATGGATGTTCTTGGTTGGGGACCCTTTCTTATTTACTCCTAGCACAAGGGTGGTCAGGTGGAACGTGCTATGCACCCCATTGGGTTTCCCAATGTTGTTCATTACGGGTATGTGTGGGATTATGATGGGCCAAAAAGGTAGTAATATTATGGGTATTTGTAGGGTATGGCTGGCGACTTTTACCCAAAATTGATGAAGCAAAGAGAGTTTTTAGAGGAGATTCTGCTTTCCATGATATAAATTATTCTTTAATTTGAATTTAATAAATAATTATTATTCATTTTCTATTTGAATTATGACAAAGTCCTGATCGATATAGGCTAATTGCAAAACATCTATAGATTTCAAACGTTATCACATTTTTTGAGTTTGAAACATGCGTCACATTCTATGCTTCGCATATTATAGGATAAAAAAAAATTGAATTTCATAAAGTTTTGACCAAGTTAAGGTGGTCAAACACACAAGTTTATATTTTTTAAAGTTGTAATAAAAATTCATAATTAATTATTTACTTGGAAAAAAAAATAACAAAAAATATGCATCACATCAGGACATGAGTCCTCTACTTATATATATAAAATCTTACTAAAAAATATTATCATTTGGCCATGGTTAGGATGAATGGAGACATACACCTACTTCTTATTATTTTTTCCACACGAGGAATTTAGAATCTTAGTGCATTGAAATTTCAAATTTTTACTAAAATAGATTTTATTTATTTTAAATGTAACCTAGTAGTTTAGAAACTACATTCAATTTTCTATAGATTCTATTCTTACATATTTTTGAAATAATATAGATAACTTATTCAAAGTTTTACATCAAGTTGCCTAACACTGATTTTTCTGAATTTTTTGCCAATTAAGGGCCTATTTTTTTCATGATGATCCTGCACATACCCTTCTGCATAGTATCATCCAGTCGGAGCTTGTACCAGAATTTCACAATGTATTTCAGTTATTCCTTATATTGATGTATCATTTCCACATGTATGGGAAGTGATGATGTAAACTCATGTATATGAACAATGTAATGTATTGGAAATTGAAGTAATGTAAATGCACCTTTGTAATCACTTATGACTTATGATATTGACCTTGGTTTTATGTTATGTGGAGTATCTATGTAAATATATGTATGGACTCATTGGAGTTAGCCTTGGTTTACTATTTGTAATCAAACTTATGTAATGATCATGATGAATGCAAAAGTTAGTTAAGTTATTTGGCATCGATGTTTATCTTTTGTTATGGGTTAGATTTAAGTGATGTAACGTAGTGTGCCCCAAAGGACTTAGGTGTTTGAAAGTGTATCATGTAATGTAATATTGTATAATGGTATTTTATATGTTTACTTAATATGTTCCTTTGTATTTTTTTTTAAATTATGTGCATAGTAGTTGTCTTTTGGGGTTTACACGATGAGCGTTACAAAATCCAAGATCTCCCCAAAAAAATTTAAAGTCCAAAAACAAAGAATGCAAAATAGAACCCCCCAAAACCCTTGTTATTACTTTTTTTTATAGAATTCAAGTTTCAATTTCTTTTGAAGGGGAAAGTTGCACTTGTCACTCACCCATGTGTGCTCTCACATGTGTGAGAACTTGGGAGACTTCCAAGGCAACATGGAGAAGTGGGAATGGAAAGGAACTAGTCTCCATCCCACTTCCCAAAACCTTATTTTCGTCAAACCTTTTTAAGGCCTCAAAAAGGGTGCCCAATCATGCAATTGACTCAAAATTTTAAGTTAAAAAGGTACATAACCCATACGTTCTTGACCTAGGGACCTCAAATCTATAAAAACACTTTAAAAACTTAACTTTTCAACCCCCAAAAATGCCCTAAAGGTTAAATCCTAGTTTGTCCACTTGGGTGGACAACTCACCATCTAGATGGATTGACATGGCTATAAAAATCAATTTTCCAACATTCACAAATAACATCATGAATAAAAAACCATTACATAATGGAACTATAGTCTAGGCCATATGGACTCTAGCTCGGTTTCACTAGTTGATTTACTCAAGGTTCCAAGAGGTTACCTCCAATTTCCATTGGCCATGGAAAGTGCACTTGCACACTCAAGAAACACGTCAATCCATCCAATAATTCATATTTCAAAACAATTGAATCACCACTTCATATACCCAAGTTTCATAATTTCACATAGCATATATATCTCATATCATAACTAGAAAAATCAATAATCACATATCATCCCCAATTCCTTTTAGCTTAATTTCAAATTGCAACATGGTTCATTCACATCACATATTTCATTTGTTCATCATTTCAAATTTCAAATTGAACAACCATAGTAACTAGCATAAAATTAGGGGAGGCAGCAAATCGGCTGGTGAAGGGATTTCAACTTGTACCAGGGCAAACATAAAGAGGAAAACCCTGACTTCTTCACATACGGTTCAAATTCTCAAGCAAGGGTTACAGGATATGCAGAATGTTGAAAAGGAAGCTAAGGAATTACTGAATAACTTGGAGTAACATGGTGTTTGGTTTGCTAGTTTTTTTGGGCGGTCCTTTTTTGGACCCTGCTGTCTTTTGTTGCTGTCGTTTCCTTTTTGGGATAGCTGTCTGGTAGTTGGTGGATCAGGTCCACAATAAAACCTGGTTTTTCCTTTTCAAAAACTAGCATAAAATTAGGTCAACCATCACAATTAGCTAATTAAGTATGTAGCATAATCATAATCGACTCATCATAAGAACTCAAATGTCTAAATATCATAAACAAATTATAATAAGAAGTCAAATGTCTAAAATATCATGTCCTAAATGGTATCACCAGACATAGTCAATAATACTAGAACTCAAAATAGTCTAAGAAATAAACCTATCATAGAGGCGGACCTCACAATAACCTCTTTTTTCTAATTTCATTTTTTAAAACAAAGGTTGCAGGGAAATATCCCATAGAGATAAGAGTACTAATTCTAAAGATTCTTGTGGTGATTTCTGAAGCCTTGGGACAATCTTTTGAAACCAAAGAACCATAATCTTGGAACCCTATGGAGGACAACCTCAACATGGTTGTCTTCAAGAAAATGGATAAGGAAAAACCCCTTAAATTTTACATGGCATCTATGTGGATCCCATGTGGGGTCTAGACCCTATGAACCTAGTCTTGAAGTATGCTTTTAGGGTAGACTCTACTCACAACATAACTAATTAAAGTTAAATTTTCTAGCAATTTCCAAGCATTATCATACTTGGGAATGAAAGAACAACATTTGGTAGTGCTTCAAGGGACATACCTCGTAGAACACCTTGGGTATAAATTTCTAAGGATATTTGAGTAGGGATGCTAGAGGGAATCATTGCCAAACCTATTAGAATTATTGTGCATTAGCTAATAATTAATTAATTTTTAATTGATTATTAGTATAATTCATTCTCATGTACTTAAGCTAAACTTAGGATTGTTTTATTCAGTTAACTAAGTGTTTTTCTATTAACTAAAGTAGGCACCATTGAGGGTTTAGCTCCTATATAGCACTCAATTCTCATTATACTTATTGACTTGAGCTCTCATATCTTTTTTATTTTCACTTGCATTCTGAAGCGTTTTCTTGTTGAGGAATATTGCACATGTTTGTAGATCTCTTGTGTGCAAGGTGTATTTTTTCATTGTTTGATCCTATGGTTTGTGGTTTTGTGGTTGTTTCATAATTCTAATATGGTATCAAAGCATGGATTCAATGAACCCCTTCTCAATTTATGAGGGATTTTCTTTAACAAGGGTTATAGGCTTCAAATTTGAATCCCCTTTGTTTCTTTTGCAATTTTTAGAGGTGGGGGAAATTTTCAAAGTTGTTTTCATTTTTGCTTCAGAATTCCAACTTCCACTCATTTGTAGGAAAAACAATTTCTAGGTTTTGTAGCCAGGGTCAAAATATTATTTGAGTGTCTTTTAGATTTTGCATGTCTTGAGTAGATATGAAGAAAATTGTTTTCCAAAAAGTGTCAGACATCATTTTTTTATAGGTTGAAGGTTAAAAAAAATATTTTTTCATCTTCTACTTGCTAGATTGAAAAAATATTTCTGGGTTTTATTCTTAGCATTAAAATATTTATAGGTTTTTGTTATTGTTTACAAATAGTGAGTAGATTTTTCAAAAATCAAATTAGAAGTAAAACTTTTTTTATAGAAAAATTCATTTCCTACAAGCTAAATTCAACTTTTTTAAAGTCATAACTTTTGGCTTGATTATTGGATTTTTGTGATTCAAGAGGCATTGGAAAGTTTATTTTATCCTCTACATAGATCCAAGACCATTTTTAATCATGGAGGTAGATGTGAACATTCATCAGTGCATGCACTTTTTAATTTTTTACATTTTTTTGCAAAGTAAATGCACTCTACTTGGATTTTTTTCCATGCACTCTAAAATTGGTAGACCTCCATTTTGAAGAATTTTTGCTAAATTTGGCAAAGTTATTTTTTTCCCTACTTAGCCACTCTCCATTAGACTTTTTAATTTTGCACCTCATATTTCAGAGGCCCATACGATGGTCCTTTCCAATGCAATTTTTTTTGAAATGAGGTAGAATTTTATGCTCTTTGCAATGGTGTGGGTATTTTCCAGTTTGGGCTTCTGATTTTTTCTATAATTCTATTTTCTCAGTGTTGTTATTGTCCGGTTCTCATTTTAGAGACTTTGACAGGTCGTATCTTCTACATTTGATCTCCTTTTTGTGTGCCATTTTTTCAAGTGCATTTTTTTTCATGTACTTCGTCATGGTGCTACTAGTTTCCACATTTTATGTCAAAGAATTGTATTTTAAGTAGATAGTCCTTTTTTGGACATTATGGCCTCCCATTGTATGCATTTTTTCATTCTATAAATGCATTGAAATAAAGTGCCTCAATATTCTAATGTATCTTTTTTAGGATCTTGCACATCACTTTGTGTCTTATTGTACTCGCACTATGCTATAAAGTTCCATGGGGGGGTTTTATTTTTTTCCTTTGTTTGCAATCATACCTTTGTCAAGTGAGTGTCCCTTCCATGACAATAGCCTCATGCATGTGTGCCTTTTTTTTTGCACACCCTTTATATGTGTTGGTACTTTCATGTTTGCATGTTCAGATGTTCCTGATTCTTCTTCACGCACTTCTTTTTAGCATTCAATTTCAATGTACCTATCATGCCTCTCCCTTTTCAACATTATGGGGGTTTGCTACTATTGGTTCTAATGCCTTGTTAGTTTCGCATTGGAGTGAGATATTTATACAATATTTGTTCCTATGTACTTTCATATGCAGTGGCTACATTTCAATGAGATTGATCATTTACCATATGGACATTCTTGCATTCCTATTTTTGGAGGCAAAATTTCATTTTCATTTGATTAGAGACTACTGGGTACCTATATTTTTGACTTGTAGTTTTCATGCATGTTGAGTAGTGTCATTTTGGTCACTGATACTGCTTCATGTGTCATTTGTATCTTCGAGTCCTAGATGTTTTCCTTTGTTTGCCACCTAATCGAATAGGTAGTGTCATTGAGGCACTCATGTAGTATAGTCTCCTTGATCTTGACATTTGTATCTTTGATTTCCAAATGATTTATCTTTGTTTTCCATATAATTCAAGTAGTGTTATTGGGGCCACACACATAGATCTGCGTCTTCTTTATCCTGATCATCATCTATTTCAACGGAGATTCTTGTTTTGGCATTGCAACAATCATTCTTTGATAGTGTTTGCAGCTTCTTCATGCTTCAATGTTGTTCTTTTGTTCATCTTTTGTTCCTATCTTTTGGGACAAATTTTTGTTGGATGCTTCTTCGTCCTTCACTCTTATTTGGAGGCTTCTTCAGTCCTTCACTTGTATTTCTCTCTTTTGGAGAGGAGTTTTCTCCCATAGTATTTTTCTCTTTTTCTCTAGTTGTAAGAGATCTTTTGTTTGTACATGGGCACCTCATCAAACCTTGCTTTTTGGGGCCCATAATGCATTCTTTATTTTAGGGTTTTTATCCACT